>CAIGQW010054451.1:2495523-2510917 GCA_903798125.1 Danio choprae
AGGCCTAAATAATGGCCTATATTTTAAAATCTGCAATTTCCTGTCAGCCTCCTCTCTTGCTTTGTTGCAAGTCGTACTGTAGTTTTTGATTATTGTGTTTAAATTATTATATGTTTGAACTCAAAAATCAAACGCTGCTCACTCGCTGTGAACATAGTGTCTCATGTCAGAGCTCTTTCTTTCATCGTAGTTGCCATGGTAGCATACAACATAATCGATGCATCTATGCTCGACCTTCAGGGTTTCACGACAGTAACACGCACGAGCAGTTATCTAGATTATTTAAACTGAACTCAGATTAGATAGATCAAATGATCTTCAACTTGCTGTTATGGAACCAATTTAAGCGTGGATGTTTAGTTCGGCTCATTGAAGTCAGGTTTTTGACTTTAATCGCCGCTTTTCTAAACGACTTTTATGAAACAGCCTCCAGGATCTCCCCACTGCCAATCACCACAATCACCCCGGTCACTGTCACCTGAATTCTAATCAGCCCCACACATGCATGTCATTCCCAATCATCACTCCCACTCCTTAAGAACCCTCACCAGCCCTCACTCAGTGTCTGGCCCGTTGCTAATACGAGGAACTGCACCCTCTCTGTGATCAGTTTTAGTTACACTAGTTCTAAATTTACTTACCTCTCTCATTCCCTGTGATCTCCAGTGTCTGCATCTCTACTTCTTAGTGTGGTTTCTCCTGCTCCCTCTTCTGGTTGTCGTCAATCCCCTATCTGTATATCTGTGTGCCTGGCTTCTCTGCATCATCCTCCGGCCCCCCTGGTCCATCTAGCCATCCATCTACATCCTGCATATCAGTTTCATTGAGTTCAGTTTAAACCAGCCATCCAACTTAATAAACTGTTGTTATACTCACATCTCAGGTTCCAGTCCCTTCTTGTGGCAGTTATACAATGATTTGCCTAATTACCCTAATTTGACTAACCAAATTAACCTTATTAAGCCTTTAAAGTGCACTTTAAGCTGAATAAATGTGTCTTGTAAAATAGTATGTACTGTCATCATGGCAAAAATAAAAGAAATCAGTTATTAGAAATGAGTTATTAAACTTATTATGTTTAGAAATGTGTGGAAAATCTTCTTTCTATTAAACAAAAATTGGGGGGAAATATACAGGGGGCTAATAATTCAGGAAGGCTAATAATTCTGACTTCAACTATAGTAACTACTGTATAACAATTGTACTAGTGATGAGAGATGGAGGATGTCTTCACACCAGAGATGTTCACCTATGGAAATGGCAGCTGTGATTGGGGTTGCGCCATTGTGATCTGGCCTTGTAATCTGGTGCCTATGCCAGAATTTGATGTACTGAGTTTTTTTTTTTGCATGTGGCGGGATGGCTTATGGCTGTGTGAGTGTGCAATAACATGTGAGTGAGTAAAGATGGAAGAGTCAGTGGTTCGTGGAACTCTGTTGACTAGTAGCACAGAAGACGGGTGGAAGAATGGATGCTGTGGGTGTTTCAAAGATGAGCTAACACTGAAATGATTCATAGTGAGACTAAGGATCTAAAACATTGCTCTAAAAATGTATCTCTAAAATGCTGCGTATGGAGGCAGAATTCCAGTTTGGGAAGGCTACCAAATTCTGCTTTATTTGTTGTCTCGAAATTTCAAAAGGTATTATAGATGTGCTCACAATCTTGTGCATTCCCTTTCTGACACTTGAGCTAAAAAAAAAAAAAAGAAGCTCTGCTTGAGTGGAATTTTGTGTGTAAATGTATGTTTTTGACTTCATTCATTCATTCATTTTCATTTCGGCTTAGTCCCTTTATTAATCTGGGGTCACCACAGCGGAATGAACCGCCAACTTATCCAGCATATGTTTTACGCAGCCGATGCCCTTCCAGCTGCAACACATCACTTGGAAACATCCACACACACTCATTCACACACATACACTACGGACAATTTAGCTTACCCAATTCACCTACACCGCATGTCTTTGGACTTGTGGGGGAAACCGGAGCACCCGGAGGAAACACACGCCAACACTGGGAGAACATGCAAACTCCACACAGAAATGCCAACTGACCCAGCCGAGGCTCGAACCAGCGACCTTCTTGCTGTGAAGCGAACGTGCTACCCACTGCGCCACCGTGAGGCCTGTTTTTGACTTCTGATGGCATTTCAAACAAGAAGTTAGAATTGTAGGTATATTTGCTTGTTGTAAGCAAATATTACCTTACTTAAAACTTAAGTTCTCTCTTTTTTGCTGTACATGATGCTGTCTCAGAAGTTTGTTTGAAATCAGTTTGATCAAGTGCCTTGGTGCACAAATGCTGCCTCCAAAGTTACTGCCTGATAGGGCAGCGATTCAACAGTCAAGTTGCCTAATCTTTTATACTCAACCTACATCAGACAGGGTAGCATGATTGCTCTCCAGTCACACTGTGAGTATGATTGATTTTGATCTAACAGTGGGCCTATTAGTATTTCGTCCACCACCTTTTAAAGAGGAGAACGAGTCTACAATTTGAATAGATTTTATTAAATACATGACTTTTTAATTGACCTATTTGTTATCTTTTACATTTAACAGATGTATAGCCTTTGTGGGTATTACGTTCTGTGAGATTAGTACGCTGGATGCAGAGAGTTTGTTTAATCTATTTCCCAGCACTGCTACTGAGGACTTTATTGGGGACTGAGAGTAATGGCACTATGGTTGTTATCTCTGAGACTTTTTAAAATCTTGACTGCTTACTAAGCAAGGACTTTGGAATTTGGTTCTTTGTTTTGATCCTTTTTCTGATGCATTAATTGTAATAAAGACTTGTTGTGCTTGGGATCTTTGCCAACATAGGCTCATTCTGAAAACGTAGTCCTATATACATTTCTGAAGATCGCGAATTATGTAGCCAGAAGTACGTATGGCTGCCTTTCGTCTTTAAAACAAACGCTACGGGGCGGTACGACACCGTTCGCTTTCGTGCTTACCTGCTGCCTGCTTACCTCCGTTTGGGCGGCTTCCCTCCTGTTACCAGTTTGTCCGGTGCCTCGCCATGTACGTCGGCAGACTTGAGACGCAGAGAGGAGTTGACCATGATGACGTGGTTTGAGTCCGGTGAAGAACAGTTCCAGAAAGCGGGTAAGACAAAAACAAAAGCCAAAAAATATAACAAACAAGTAAATAACAGGGTGAGAATGTGGCAAAAAATTTAAACATGATAATAATCAAGCGGGGGCTTTTCTTTTTCTGGATTGCTTTTTAAAACTGTCAGTTGGGTTTAGGGAAGTGAGTGGGCGCTGGTCAATCGGTGCTTTAGAAAACACTATTGGTTGGGTTTTGGGAAGGAGGAGAGTGGGTTGGTCGATCGATCAGTCAGTCAGTCAGTCGACAGCGGCCTCTGGTGGATTTACGCAAGAACAGTAGGTGCAAATGACACTTTGAGAAATTTGAGATCTCATAAAGCGTACACAGTGGTCTCTGGTGGATTCGCGAAAACAAAAACTGCAAAAAAAACGTACCCCCTCGGATGTATTTGGCGCTCTCAAGAAATGTATATTGGGGTACATTTTCAGAATGAACCTGGGTTGATTTTTGCACTTGGAAGTGGTGGTGGAGGTCGCCATATGGGGTGGTTAACCCTGGGTGCCATTCAACCAAGAACCACCACTGGTCCATAGTGACTAAGAAGGGTGGCTATGGTAGCAAACAAGGAGGCACAGAGCACAGACAAAACAGAAAATGAACACAGGTGTTGGAAAGAGAACAATAAAACATAACACAGATTAGGGACTGTGACATAGTTGCTCTGACAACCACCATTATGGAGCAGGTAGGGATGACTTTGGTGCAGAGGCCTGGCATCCCTCATTTATAAACGTGGTATACACACAAAAGGGGGTGATACCATGTGTACACTACTTCCCATGAAAAGGTTCATTCATTCATTCATTTTCCTTCGACTTAGTCTCTGATTTATCAGAGTTCGCCAAAAAGGAATAAACCGCCAACTATTCCAGCATATGTTTAAGCAGCGGATGCCCTTCCAGCCGCAACCCAGTAATGGGAAACACCCATACACTATAGCCAATTTTGTTTACCCAATTCACCAATAGCGCATGTATTTGAACTGGGAAACCAGAGCACCCGGAGGAAACTCATGTGAACACAGGGAGAACATGCAAACTCTACATGCAAATGCAAACTGTCCCAGCGGGGACTCGAAACAGTGACCTTCTTGAGCCACTGAGCCACGATGCCATGCCACGGAAAGGTTGCGATCTATAAAAAACATACTTGATAGGAGAATGTGTGCAGCTGTATGTAAACTCATGAGTATGCACATTCTGGAACTCTTCCTCTTGATTTGTTTGGTCAGAGGAGAACTGGTCCACTGATTGAGCAAGATTTCTCCCAAGGTTTGTTTCCCATTTCCAAGGATTGGTGGAGTTTTGGTTCCCTTTCACTGTCATCTTTTAACGTGCATAGGTGAGGCTAGTAAAGCTGCCCTTCATTTAATCACATCCTTCAACAGTGGCATTTGTATTGAGCTGAATAATCATTGAACTAACTGCAGCAAAACCAGAAACTGGCTCTTCCAGAGTGAGTCACATGGCATGCCCTTGAGACCACAGAGTGAATGATGCTTTAGTGTGCTGGGCTCACTGAGATGCCAGAAACTCATGTAATTTTCAGTGCTAAAACAGGAACTCATTCCCAGTACTGAATTGCAGCTGGAAGGGCATCCGCTGTGTAAAACATATGCTGGATAGGTTGGTGGTTCATTCTGCTGTTGCGACCCCTGATGAATAAAGGGACTAAGCTGAAGGAAAATGAATGAATGAAATAGGAACTCAAACATTGAGTTTCACTTCAAATCTGAAGTTTCACAATGTGTCCATGGAGCCAGGGACAGTCACTTTCGTCCACGCAACCCCCCCACCCCCACTCTTCGTCCGTGAAGTTTTTTTTTTATTTTTATGGGACAATTTTAATATATCAAGCAGGTAGCATTGTAGTAGAATGCTGGTGGAGTTCTAGTTATCGAAAAATGATTTAGTTGAGTTCAATACAAATGTCACTGTTGAGGGACGATTCATGGAAGGGCAGTCCACTGACCTCAACCATGCAAACCAAAGGCAACAGTAACAATGAACCAAAACTCCAGCAATCAATGAAAATAGAGAGAAACCTTGTTCAGTGAGGTTGTTGCTTCACTCTCCCTCCCCAAAAAATCTATAGCGCAGGTGTCAGGTTATATTTTGAGGGGGGTACATAGATATATAATGATAATAATGATGTGTTCATGCAGCTCACAATAATTTGTACAGATGCACATCACATATGAGAATAACACGTTCACCTTAATTTGTATAGATGGAGATTACAAGTGAAAATAACGTGTTGGCCATAATTTGCATAAATCCAGATAACAACCGAGAATAACATGTTCAACATTGATTTCTTCTACTATTTCAAACATGGCTGTCAAAAGTTTCTGTTTTTCTTGTTGGTCGGGCCCTAGTTCTTGACTTATGCCCAGGGATGTTTTGGGTCTACATAAGAACCACATTTCCTTGTTCAGAGCCGCTGCTTTGAGTGCTGACAGACAATGAACCGATTTGGTTTTCAATTGTACGTTTTCTAAGCTGATTCAAATATCTTGATTAATTTATCTAAAATGATTGCATGTGTTTGTGCTCATTGGGAAGGTTTATTCTGATTGTCTGGTGGCTAGACAGCAGTACAATGGCGTAATCTAAATAATACTGTTATCAGGCATATGAGCGACATAGCATAAGTTATAATAGAGAGAATGATTTGTATTTGTGCAGGCTTTATCATTTGTATGTGTCATAAGTATTGTATTTGTAGCAATTTGTTTATACATGAAAACATTAAAGTTTGTTAAACCTGTAAGCCATTATTAAGGATTTTATTTCAATATATTTTTCGTCAGATTTGAGAAGCATCTGCATCTCATGCACTGCATCAAGACACCCACATATTAGCTGTCACCATTCAGTTGTATGCATGACTGTATGTAATGTGTGCATGGCTCCATTAAAATTATATAATTATTCCTCCACAAATAAATTTCTCAATGAGCAAATTCCCCATGTCTATTATATAAGCGTTTTTAATTCTATTTAAAAATTATGGTTTTATAAAATTATATATGAAGCAATATTTATTTTTTAATGGGACATATTCAGCATATCCAGCAGGTAGCAGACTTGTGGTATAATGCTGGTGGAGTTCTAGCTATAAAAAAAAAAAGATTTAGTTGAGTTCAATACAAATGTCACTGTTGAGGGACGATTTATGGAAGGGCAGTCCACTGACCTCAACCATGCAAACCAAAGTCAACAGTAGCAATGAACCAAAACTCCAGCATTCAACGTAAATAAAGAGAAACCTTGTTCAGTGAGGTTGTTACCCCCCCCCTCCAAAAAAAAATCTATTTTGTTTAATACAGCGCAGGTCACAGGCAACATTTTGAGGGGAGTACAACACTTCACAATAACACTACATTAATAATGATGTACTAAAATGTAAACTAAACATTACTTTATTATGAACTAATGACGAGTTAAGGCATGCACTAATCATTAACTAACTTTAACTACAACATGAGCTCATGTGCAAATAATGGCTACCTTAATTACTTGTTAGTACACGTTTGTTAATTAATGTATTATTTACCGTTTTAGTTTTAGCTATGGATGTAACTGAACTAAAGTAGGTCACGGCTTCTGGGCTACACAATTTTAGTTTCTTTTCATTTCCTGCTCAGGTTCTGAAAGTCTTGGAAATATTGCAAAAATTCTCACTGTGGTTATTTTGGAGAGAGTCAGTAAGTAAGTAAGTAAACCTGTACATTGTGGTTTTATATTCTAGATTAGGAAACAAAGTCTAGCCATCTGAAGAAATGGAGCTTTATTAGGACATATATGCCATAGAATGCCCAGATAGTTGATACTCCATCACTGATGCACCTTTACTGCAGGTCAAGGAGAGCCTTGTGATGGATATACCAATATATCGTGATTACACCAGTGGTGGTCAACAGTGGTGTGCTCAACCTTTTACTGGATGATGAATGTTTTACCTGGTGGCCAATTCATGATTCACAATGTGTATACTATTTTTGGGAGGGATCAATTAAGGGAAAAAATAATACAAATAATAAAAAGTTTAGGGTTATGTGAGTTGAAGTTACCCTAGAGCTCATGGAGGTTGTGTGTGTGTGTGTGTGTGTGTGTGTGTGTGTGTGTGTGTGTTTGTAATATATTTTACATAGCTAAAACCCAACCATCACATGCATTCTGAATGAATGTGCTTGTTAGTGTTCACATGGATCGATATGTATAAACTATACATTATACATGTTCTGATGGTATACAAGTGTTTAGTGGAAAAAATCATTATTTAATGAAAATCCTGGCATTGGCCATTCTTCTGTACACAACTGCTTGCTCATATAGAATACTAAATGTGTTGTAATGTACTGGAAATTCTGTCTGCGTGAACAAGACATTATTTCAGGCCCTTATTGTATTTGTGACTGTCACCTGTAACCATAGTAACATTAATTAAATGTATTATTAAATGTGGCAACATGTTCAAACTGCGGCCTTTTCATATTTGGCAGAACAAAACATGAATGTGTGATATAAAAATTCCTCTATGTTACTCTATCCATCTATCCATCCATCCATCCATCCATCCCTCTCTCCCTCCCTCCCTCCACCCATTCATCCATCCAACCCTCCCTCCCTCCATCCATCCATCCCTCCCTCCCTCCATCAATTCATCCCTCCCTTTCTCCATCCATCCAACCCTCCCTCCCGCATCCATCCATCCATCCATCCATCCATCCATCCATCCATCCATACATGTACATGGATACTTTCAGCGGTGCTTCCGACTGAGCCAAGCCCAATTTGATGAGCAGTTGTCCGGTGTTGGTAGGAGGTTTTTCCCCTTGGGGCACCAACTACAGGCACTACATCATGCGCCATTCGCACCGCAGGATGTCTATTCACGTCTTTGCATTGACTTAACCTGTAAATCACTCGCACTTGACGCTTCATCCATGTCTGGTGTGAACGCACCCTAATAAGACTGTCTATTTAGAACAGTCAAGATGTTTTAATTGATTATGGTTTATATTATTTTTGTGTGTGTCTATATGTTGTGATACACATTTTTCTGTAACTCTTAAGTCTTTTGCTGCCTGTCTTGACCAGGACTCCCTGGTAGAAGAGATATAGTATCTTAATGGGACTTTCCTGGTTAAATAAGTAAATAACTAAAAATAATGGCAAATAAATGACAATAAGTTCTGTTCAATTGTTGTGCATATCTGCGCTGAGGTTCTGCTCCTTAAGTGTGAGGTTTTATTGAGTGTTATTTTTAGTTATAGTGTGTAAGTATTCATACTGTTACCGTAAAATTACTTCAAAGCAAAAGAGGTGAGGCAGACCATCAGTAATAGGAGGCTTTTCCTTGTACCCTGACTTTGAAGATCAGCCTTAAGTAGTGTTTGACCATGGAACCATGTTCATTCTGAGCTAATGCACTCTGTGCTGAATCTTTCTGAACATATCTGCTCAGACTGATTATATGACTGTGATTGCTTTTGATATTGGCTCTTATAAAAAATTCCAACTGCATAGTCCATTCAGTAAGGCACTGTAACCTTCCAGAGACCAATGCTTGAAAATGCTACATATGCCCAATGGAGGACAAAGATAATATCAATTCATGAGCTTGATATCTTGACCTGTGATCCCTGATGGAGAATACAGTCCTTGAAAAGTCATGCTTGGGTAATGAAATTAAATTGACAGAGAGCTTGCAGGTAAGCATTTCGGCCAAACAAGCATTATCTGGCTACTGTAGATGGCAGCAAGCGCTCAAAGAATTTAGTTTAGTATATAATATTATCATTGTTGTTGCTGTATTTATGCTTATATATTTGCTACCGTTGATTGATCATATTTATACAACAGTTGAGTACTGTAGCTGAATCTGAATCTTCCACACACTGAGGGGTACTGCACAAAAGCAAGATAAGGGATTAAGCTGGGGTTTTCAAGCTATTATTTGCATGAAAGCAGTTTAAATAAAGCTTAATTAGGTTATTTATTAAGAGATTTTGTGTTTCGGATTATTCCAGAGCTGTTAGTTTCACTGTCAAAGCTACTAGAAAGAGTACTGTTTTACAGTCACTCCATGTTCCAACCATTAGAATTACAAATGTGTTCATGTGTACGAGCAATCAAATGTATTTGCAATAAAAAAGGTAAACGTATGAATGGTTAGAAAAAAATAAGAAATATATTTAGCCTCCAAGCAAAAGTGCCATATGACATTTTCTTCTAAAATTAGCTTTTTTTCTCTGCCTCCTGTGTGTAGGTTCCAACATAGGCTCATTCTGAGAACGTAGTCCTATATACATTTCTGGAGATCGCAAATTATGTAGCCAGAAGTACGTATGGCTGCCTTTCGTCTTTAAAACGAACCCTACAGGGCGGTATGACACAGTTCCTTTTCGCACTTACCAGCTGACCGCTTATCTCCGTTAGGATGACTTTCCCACTGTTACCAGTTTGTCCAGTAGCTTGCCATGTACGTCAGTGGACTTAAGACACAGAAAGTAGTTGATCATGATGACGGGGTTCGAGTCCGGTGAAGAACGGTTTCAGAAAGTGCGTAAGACAAAAACAGAAGCCAAAAAAATCTAATTAACAAGTAAATAACAGGGTGAGAATGTGGTCGAATCTGTAAACGTGGTAAAAATCAGGTGATGACTTTTCTTTTACTGGATCGTTTTTTAAAACTGTCGGTTGGGTTTAAGGAAGTGGGTGGGCGGGTCAGTCTGTGCTTTTGAAGACACTATTGGTTAGGTTTTAGGAAGGAGAAGGGTGGGTCAGTCGATCAGTCAGTCAGTCAGTTAGTCAGTCAGCGGCCTCTGGTGGATTTACGTGAGAATAGCAGGCATGAATGGCACTCGCGAGAGAAATTTGAGATCTCAAAAAGCATACACAGCTGCCTCTGGTGGATTCGCGAAAACAAAAACTGCAGTTGTATATAGGGCTACGTTTTCAGTATGAGCCTGGGTTGTTAGGTTTTGTAATTTATTTTTTATGGTGATGGATAGGTTTCTTTTATTGTCTTTAAAGTAAAATAACTGAACCTACACACAGGAAGCTGAGAAAAATGTTCATTTAGAAGAAACTTTTAGATGGCGTTTGCATCTGAACTCTTTATATACCTACTGTCACAGCCAGGCCAGGTTCTCCCCACTCCCAATCATCACAATCATGCTGATCCCCATCACCTGCATTGTAATTAGAAGTTCACCTGCACGTCATTCACCCTCGTCGCAAATAAAAGGACTCACGCTTAGTGTATCATACTAGTTGCAATTTACTTACCTCGTTTTCCCCTGTGATCTCCAGTGTCTGCGTCTCTCCCTTCTCAGTTCCTGTTTGGTCATATCCATTCTCCGGTCATCCTCATCCAGTCCCCACCATACCTGCTATCAACAATCCTGGTTATCGGTTTATACTGCCATCCAATTCAATAAACTCTTTATACTTACCATCCTTGTCGGGTCTCTTCTGTGACACATACATAGATAGATAGATAGATAGATAGATAGATACATACATACATACATACATACATACATGTAAAAAAAATGCAATTGCAGTTAATCTTCATGATCAATTTCCTGAGTAACCTGGATGTCTGCTGGTCACATATAAAGCAAAGTGAACAACTTTTTTGTTAATAAGTTTCATTATGCCTCTACAAGAAAGTAATGCGGGTTTTCAGATCAGTGGGAGTTTCCGGATTGGTGTGTGAGAGGGGTATTTTTCCAACTAATCAATCCCATGATCTGTTTAAGAATGCCATTTTGAGAAGCGCTTGGCCTGGAATGCCTACTACTGTATTCATTTTGCCTCTATTCATTCATTCATTTTCCTTCGGCTTAGTTCCTTATTTATCAGGGGTCACCGCAGCGGAATGAACCGCCAACTATTCCAGTAAATGTTTCACGCAGCGGATGTCCTTCCAGCCGCAACCCAGTCCTGGGAAACTGGCTCCATTCTAAGAGTAGTTAATAATACGAGTTATGATAATTTTGATATGCACTATTTGCACATGAAATACATTGGTTTTAGATGGGCAATGAGTTGGTTGGTTAAACTGGATCTAAGATAAGTGATTTTTGGTTTTATGTTTAAAGAGGACCTATTATGCAAAATTCAGTTTTATATGGTGTTTGAACATAAATGTTTTTGTACACAGTCAGCATATAATGATAAATATCCTCCTAAATGTGTCAGTATTAGAGATGTCAAAACACTGGCATATTCTCAATAAGAGGTGAGGAGCACGAGCTCATTTGTACTTAAATGCACACAAAAAGAGCTCATTTGTCATCCCACTCCAAAAAGTACATTTTTGGTGGCTCAGTGGTTAGCACTGTCATATCACAGCAAGAAGGTCGCTGGTTCGAGTCCTGAATTTCAAGTTTCTTTGGGAATTTAGTTTTTGATGCCTTTTTTTGTCCTGTAATTGTATTTTACAAATGTACAATAAAAAAATAAGAATAAAAAAATTAAAATAAATAAACAAACAAACAAACCAAAAACAAACAAATAAAAACAAACAAAAAACTATTAAATAACAAACAAACAAATAAACAAATTAATTAATAAACAATCAAACAAAAATAATAAAATAAATAAGCAAACAAAAAATAATAATATAAACCAACCAACAAACAAACAAACAAACAAATACATATAATATAATAAACAAACAAATAATAATGAAAAAATAAACAAACAAAAAAACAATCAAACAAGCACGCACGCACGAACACACACACACAAACACAAAAACAAATAAATAAATCGAATTAATTAATTAATATAATATAATATAATAAACAAACATCAAAAAATAAAATAAACAAACAAACAAACAAACAAAAATGATAAAAAATAATAAAAGAAACCAACAAACTAATAAATAAATAAATAAATAAATAAATAAATAAATTAAATATAATAAACAAAGTAAAAAATAAAACAAACAAACAAACAAACAAACAAACAAACAAACACGCACGCACACAAATAAAACAGAAATTCTGAGCCTCACAATCATGTGACAAAAATGTTTTGTCATAGAAAAGTTACAATCACATGTAGTTGGGACGGAGTGTTATGTTAGGTGTTAGTGCAGCTCAGTGTGATCGTGGTCCCTCGACAGTGACAAACACGAGTTGGTCATGATTATCCTATTTTTATTGAGTGTTATTAATGTATTGTCCAAAACTGACACCACATTTGTTGTTCTATTTAATTTCAGGTTGTCTGGCTTCATGTTGCCATCACCTATCGTAAGTTCGGGGTCGATTTTGGCACTGTGGTTTACTACAGATTTTGCCGTCAGTGCCCAAGGATTTAAAGCAATCTATGAAGGTAGGAAAAAAAAGTTTGCTTTTTACCATACAGGCCTACAACTGCTTTTTCCGTGTCTTTTATCAGCATTTTTATGTTCTCTGCTGTCCTTTGTTTTGTTTTGTTTTGACCTCGAATTAGGTTATTTTTATTTATTTTAGTTCTGGACTAGCCTATTGCATTTATGCCAGTAGGATGACACACAGATGTGCATGGTCAGACTTTTAACTATATGCATGAATTCTGGTTCATATCAAAGCATATTGCAGATGGGAATTACCCACTTAGTGAGGAAGAGAGAGTTTGATCATAACATAAAGCAACCAGCCACAGATTGCAGCCACTACAGAATTATTCATAGTATCAACAGTTTCTAGACTGAGAGATCCACATAGACTCCTGTAAAAGTAAAGAAATGACCATTTTTAGCTTACTTTGTCCAGTTTTGCGTGCACTATGCATGATGTACTGGCATAACGTGACTTTTTTGGCAGATTAGGCTGGATTGAAGACCGTTTTAATGGTGCATTTAAACACTCTAAGGTGCTGATGTGTTTTTTTGGAACATACTGCTATTCATTTATTTTTATCTAGAAGTATAATCCATGATCAAGATCAATCAACACCACTTTACTGGACCACAAGTTATGCTGGTGTATGTAGAATTTTGGTTCATGGTTGTGTTGTGTTGGGTTGGTTGGTTGGTTGGTTGGTTGGTTGATTGGATGGATGGTATTATCTTTAATTATTTTCATGTTTTTGTCAATCCAAACCTATTTACTCCACAGAGACACAAATGTTATTGATTATCACTGATATACATTGTCTGAACTATTGACTGATGAACTTATGCCTTGTTAGAGCCCTTACTTAGAAATGTAGCACAGTTGCGATATTTTTCTGGTCAACCTTTCTATAAGAAGAGCAGTTTTCATGTTTTATTTATTATTTTTAACCTCATCTCGAGGTTTTATCAGTATACATCATGCCTGAAGCATCTTTATGTGATAACTAGGAGCATATCTGGGAAGCTGCAGGTTTTCATGAATTTGCCATCATCTGATTCGTTTTTGTCAACACTGTTTTGTCTATTTTTGACCATATGGTCATAACTGAGATACAGATGTGTTTACAGTGTGTGTTTTGTGCGTACTGTGTGACAAAGATGTTTCTCCCTGTGTGAGGTATTGCAGAGGGTGGGGGTGTTTTCTAATTATTATATTGTTTTGGGGTGGCTTGTACAACCCATCCCCACAGATAAATGTCCAGAATTGATTTATTTTTGTCCCATAACTGACCTCCCTTATCCTGTTTTTTTTTTTATTATTATATTTTTTTACTACTATGCGTTGAATAACTGTTTGATGAAGGCTTTAAGACAAAGTGGAATCCTCCTCTGCCTGTCTCTCTGGCTTCACAGTAAGCTGCACTTGCACTACTCATGTCACTGTCATTGTTTTTGGCGAATGCAAACAATAATTTTTCATGAGCCCAACATCCAGCCAAGCAACAAAACCTATTAACCTCACAATGGGCTATATGCAGAGAGACTTTACATTTTGAATAAGCTGGTCCAGGCTCTTCCGGTGAACTGTCATGCCATTATAAACTCACTGCGTTTAGGATCTGGTTTGTTCAAAATCAGTGATCCACACTGCCTGGTTGAGACACAACATAAAGTGGGTTTCATACCAGACAAGGAGCACTGCATTAAGTTCCATTGCTACATTGCTGCTCCTCGTGGCATTTGTGTTATAACAGCCTTTCATCTTTTTTAATGATTAAACAGCTCTAAGTAAGTTCTATTTAACTCACTATGTTTTGATTTTGATATATTGTGATTTCGAAATTACATTATTGATGCTGAACAAGGAACATGATGAAATTAAAGATTTCACCGGAAGTTTATCTGTTGCTGAAAAACTTTTCTGTGCACATAGCATGTATTAAATACAACCCCAAATAAAAAAAAAGTTGGGACGGTGTGGAAAACGGAACAAAAAAAACAAACAAAAAAAAAAACAAAGCAAAGTGATTGCTAAATTTACTTTGACTTGTATTTCATTGCAGACAATTACAAACATTATGTAATATGTTCCTCATGATCATGATTTTTTAATAAACACGTATTCCAGTTTTGGTTCTTGCAACACATTTAAAAAACGTTGGAACAGTGAAGCATTTACCACTTTGTAATGTTGTTGCTGGTAACAGTCTGGATGATCCTTTTCTTCTTTGGTCCGGAGCACACAGCGTCCATTTCTCTTAAAAGATACCTGAAATACTGATTCATCTGACGACAGTGCACGTTTCTACTGTGTGATGGTCCATCCCAGATGCCTCCAAGCCCAGAGAAGTCAACGTCGCTTCTGAACACTGTTAACATAGGGCTTCCTTTTGGCACAGTACAGTTTTCACTGCCATTTGTGGATGTAAATACGTATTGTGGTACTTGACAGGTTTGGCAAAGTAGTCCTGAGCCCATGTGGTGATATCGCTTATAAATGAATGATGATTCTTGATGCAGTGCCGCCAGAGGGATCAGAGATCCCGGTTGTTCAGCTTAGGCTTGTGCTCTTGTCCTTTGTACACTGAAATTCCAGAAACCAGATTCCTTGAATCTTTTAACTATGTTATGCACTGTTGAAGGTAACATATCCAAATGTTTTCCTATCTTTCTTTGAGAAAGATAGTTTTTAAACATTTCAATTTCTGACGTATTTGTTAGCAAACTGGCGATCCTCAGCCCGTCTTTGCTCCGAAAGGACTAGACCTTTCTTGGATGCTGCTTTTGCACCAAATCATAATTACAATCACCTGTTGACTGTAACGCCCGGAGGGCGGAGGATGACATCACGAGAGGGAGACGGATAAACATTACAAAAATGGGTTTATTCAACACTTACGGGAAACATACACGGGAAGACAGGACGA
>CAIGQW010054451.1:2510927-2530923 GCA_903798125.1 Danio choprae
CCGTGGGAAGCTACTCATGACCCTGGAGCTGAGGGTTTTTTCTAGATGGATGATTAAAAAACTGTGTAGGAACAGTTGGTTGCTGCCTGGTAACAGCGGACGGGTATTGCTGCCTAAAAACAGCGGAAGATTAAAATTAAAGCTCCAGAAGCCAATGAGTAGCCTCCCAGTGTCCAGTCGGTGTCCATCTGCATAGGGGGGGTGGGCGGGACTCTCGCTGATTCCGCGGGTAGCCGCCAGGACTCCCCCTCGGGGCGGTGTTGTCGGCACACACACCTGGTCAGACGGGACTTTGAGCTCCTCCATCTCGGCGCAATTCCGCTCTGTCGCTCTAGAGGGCGCTGGCTCATTGGCCGGGGGTTGCTCTCCGTCTGCGGTGGGCTCTGGCAAGCGCTCCCTGCAGGTGGACGATGTTGTTTGGCTGGTCACTGGGTCGGGAGTGGCACTGACGAGATCCTCCAGGAAGGCGGTGAGTTGAAATATTTTACTCGCCAGTGTCCACTCCATATTTGCGGCGATGTTGCCCCGAGGACCATCTTCGGGCGATCGTGCTCTGCCAGAGATGATGGGCGCGCAGAGCACGTCGCCCGGAAAGCTGTTGGCAGTCGCTCGGATATGGTCCTCAGGGCTGCTTTCCCCCTGCTCCAGCAGGTGGTGACGGGAGACGGAAGGGCGGACGGGATTCAGGGGAACACGGAGGGAGAAAAATAAAACACTGAGGGAAAAACAGACTAAAAAAAGAAAATCGGGGAAAAGCGCGCCGCTATTTTTGGGTCTGGTATTATGTAACGCCCGGAGGGCGGAGGATGACATCACGAGAGGGAGACGGATAAACATTACAAAAACGGGTTTATTCAACACTTACGGGAAACATACACGGGAAGACAGGACGAGACCCACACGAACCAAAATACCAGACAACACTGGACACAGACGAAAGGGTATAAATGGTAAAGGGGATGATTAGGCTAATGACACAAGAGGGAAGAGTACAGGTGCAACAGATGAACAATGACGGTGGCGGGAGAAAGACAAAGGAATCACATGACAAAACAAATGACACGTGGACGAACACTGACATTGACATCATCTGTTTCAAATCACATCATTATTTAACCAATTTACCTGATTACTAGCCCTAAACTGCTCCTGTCCCAACTTTTTTTGGAAAGTGTTGCAGGTCTGAAATGAAATGAAATGAAGTCGACCAGACAAAACATAAAATATTTTTTGTGTTCATATTGTCTGCAATAAAATACAAGTCAAGGTAAATTTACAAATCACTTTCCATAAATTTTCCATAGACCACTTTTTCTGATTTGGGGTTGTACAAAATGAAGGTAATAACTGCAAAAGAGGTCCACCTTTTGCGAAACAAAGCAATGGACAAAACCCTACATGCATATCCCCCTGTTCCACCATTTTTTAAATTTTATATGTTTTGCCTTGGCCTCACAGTGGCGCAGTGGGTAGCACGTTCGCCTCACAGCAAGAAGGTCGCTGATCGCTGGTTCGAGCCGCGGCTGGGTCAGTTGGCCTTTCTGTGTGGAGTTTGCATGTTCTCCCTGTGTTGGTGTGGGTTTCCTCCGGGTGCTCCGGTTTCCCCCACAAGTCCAAAGACATGCGGTATAGGTGAATTGGGTAAGCTAAATTGTCCGTAGTGCATGAGAGTGAATGGGTGTGTATGGATGTTTCCCAGAGATGGGTTGCAGCTGGAAGGGCATCCGCTGCGTGAAACATATGCTGGATAAGTTGGCGGTTCATTCCGCTGTGGCGACCCCAGATTAATAAAGGGACTAAGCCGAAATGAAAATGAATGAATGAATGAATGTTTTGCCTTTTTCCACATGCGAATATTGTGTTAAATTCTGCTCTGCACTTCAGTTTTTGGGGACTTCCATTCAAAAGAACAAACTCATTACTTCTGATAATAAAGCTGTAGTACAAATAATAACTTCACATAGTGAAAACGAAGTGAGAGATTGGCTACGATTGGCTTTGTGCTTTATTCTAATCACTTATGAAAATAACTTTACTTTTGTTTTAATTTAGCATTAAAAAGCTCTTTTGAGTTCACCGTGTTTGGTCCTCCAGATTATTTTCTCTATCACTATTCACTGTAATTTTCCGTGGATGTGTGACCTTTTTCCTCTTATGCGTTTAGTGCGCCTCTTACCCCATTACAGCCTAATCCATCAGGTTAATGGTATTTTGTATTTTTGTTTCCTCTGGCGGCCAAGTGTGTACGGTTTAATCAGAAAATTAATCCGAAACCTTGCTTCTGATGTCAACTCTAAACTAGCACAGGAAAAATAAACTATTACAGAAGAATTATAGCTATTGTTCTAATTAATGTAACTCTAGGATGAGGCAAGGCAGCAACATGAGAAGTGTATCCACATGCAGAAGGTATTTAAATAGCAAACTACAGGCAAGAACAAAGGTAAACCAAGAAATGAAGAACCAGAAGATCTAACGTCACACAACAATTGACAATGAACAACCGAAACGGGTATTTACAAAGATGGCTAACATGGTAACAAGAGAGCGGGGTTGGTGAGTTACTGAGGAAACAAATAAGGGTAACCATGGGGATTAATGTTTGGAAATTTTATTTTAATTCATTATTTGGCAGGAACCGGTGCGACACGGTGGCTCAGTGTTTAGCACTGTCGCCTCACAGCAAATAGGTCGCTGGTTCGAGTCTCTGCTGGGCCAGTTGGCATTTCTCTGTGGAGTTTGCATGTTCTCCCCGTGTTGTCGTGGTTTTCCTCCTGGTGCTCCGGTTTCCCCCACAGTCCAAAGACATGCGCTATAGGTGAACTGAATAAATTAAATTGGCCGTAGTGTATGTGTGTGAATGAGTGTGTATGGATGTTTCCCAGTACTGGGTTGCAGCTGGAAGGGCATCCGCTGTGTAAAACATATGCTGTTCATTCCGCTGTGGCGAGCCCTGATGAATAAAGGGACTAAGCCGAAGGAAAATTAATCAATGAATAAATTTGGCAGGAACAATGGACAATCAAAGTACTGCACCAGAATTAGCTACATAGCTAAATTCCATCTGCAGACCTTGGGCAGGAAATACAAATGCAAGGGACTTAATAAATTGCATTCAGTAATAAAAACATAAACACACATCATCATAAAATAAATTACACCAAGATTTCAATTATAAACCCCGGTAATGGTCACACACCTAATGCATTTTTAACCGGGATTTTAACTGCAGCTTAAATTGTGCTAAAATAGGCCTCTGTTAATAGTTAATTGGTGGATTATTACAATTATTAACAACTCTTAGGGTGCTTTCACACTAGGCTCGAATGCCTGGTCCGAACCCAAGTTCGATAGTCCCCCCTCGGCTGGTTTGTGTTCACATTGAATTCTTTCCTTCTGAACCCTGGTACGCTTGCGTCATCAAGTTCAGAACATCAGAACATCATACAAGTTCAAGTTCAGCATTCAGAACATCACACGATGTCTGCAGAAGTCATTTTTGGAGGAGACAAACAGACATACATTATCACTGTTTGCACTGGGTCAGTCCAGCTTGTCGCCAAGGTAGGTGATAACACAGACATACACACACGAATGAACGTAATGAAAACTCAAATTTGTTGTACAGTTGCCGGTTCACTTCCATTATTTGGTATGATTGCATTTATATCAGAAGTGAACCGTACCAGTTCGCACAAACCGTACCCCAGGCCACCTCTTTCAGGCGGACTTGGGTATGGTTCACGCGTACGCACCCAAATTCAGAAGACAACATTCACACTAGTTAAAAAAGGGTGTGAAAGCACCCTTAGAGAAAAAAGCAGAAACAAATAGTGATGATATCTATTGGGTTTATTGTCAAATATTTTATCCACCTTAAATGTCCACCCTCTAGCTCATACCTGGACATATTACATCCCCAAGGTCACATTCAGCCCTCTGGACATCTTTTATTGTCACTGTGTGTAAGTATTAGGTACATTCAAATTCAACTGCAAATGGTGCTGTGCAGTCCCCAGGTTTGATCATGTAAGGGGTCGTTCACATATTGCGTCTCCAGTTCCACGGCTTGCAAGCAGAAATAGGAAGTGACACTCACGTGGTACGACACCCTCGTGTTTTACAGGTGCAGCGAGTTAAAACATCTCAACTTTTCAGACTTTTCAACCAACGTTATGCTAGTTACCTCAGACAAACAATTTAACAAATCTAGATAAAGATTCTCTCTCAGCGATGAGCATTTGTGTGCTGTATTACTTCGCTTATCCACCTCAGATATTCAACCTGACTTCAGTGCACTTGTTCACACCCAAAACCGGCTAAATTTCTGTCACTGAACATAAAAATAAATGATTCAGTCAATAAAATGGAAGTAAGGTGAATCAATCAAACAAACAACCCTGTGGCATTTATTGCTTTTTTATATAAAGTTGATATTGTGATGCTGGTCTTTAAAATGTTTTTACTTATTGTGTAAATTTGATCATTTGTGTAGCTTGTTTTTTATGAATGTTTATTAAATAGTGAAATAATCATGTGCCCCGCATTTTATTGTCTCATTATTCATTCATTTTCCTTCGGCTTAGATTCTGATTTATCAGAGTGTCTGATTTATCTGATTTATCGCCACAGGGGAATGAACCGCCAACTATTCCAGCATATGTTTTATGCAGCAGATGCCCTTCCAGCCGCAACCCAGTTTTGGGAAACATCCATACACACTCTCATTCACACACACTCATACACTATAGACAATTTTGTTTACCCAATTCACCTATAGCGCATGTCTTTGGACTGTGGGTGAAACCGGAGCACCCGGCGGAAACCCACCCGAACACGAGGAGAATTAAATTAAAGAGCTCCTATTATGCTTTAAAAAAGGTCATATTTTGGTTTTGGGGGCCTCCAACAACAGGCTGATATGCAAGCAAGGTCAAAAAACACTTCCCTTGTCTTATAATATGCATTTATTTGTACCTAATTATCCCAACGACTCCGATATGAATTGTTCAACGATTCATTTTTTCCCAAACCCCTCCTTAGCACGATGCTAATCTGCGCTGATGACCCAGTCTGTTGCGATTGGTCGACTGCGTTTAGTGCGGGACAGAGAGAATCACCCACCATGGCTTATCAACAATTTTGTAGTCAGAGTGCAGAGTACATGTGTGAGCTCAATGCAGGAGTGCATTAAAGCAATGCAGTTTAACACCAGCATATTGCTCTATTCTTAACCATGACACACATTCAGTATTAATCCACACAGTGGCAAAACGCTGAACTATTTTGAAACTTGACCGCCGCACGTGTGTAGGAACAGCTCACGGTGGCCATAGCAATGACAAACGACAGAGGATCGCGAGCTCACAAATGCATTTAAATTCGTAAAGAAAGCAGCACATGTCGCGCTTTCAACGTGGCTTTAGATATGAGAATATAAAGAGTTAACCAGATACAGTACAAGCCATGTGGAGCAGTAATAAAAACAGAATTAAATACACATTTTGCAAGCTAGAGAAAACAAGGAGGCAACCATTTTAATCGCACTTACTTACACTTGTGAAATGGAGGAAGAAACTGGTCCATGAACTGTGGACTGTAAAGTTCCTGTCAAGCTCTGACAAAGCCCCATACATCAATTGTCTTTTCTGATCTTTCCTTTAACAAACGGCCAATGAATCCCGCATTGTAAAGCATGTAGATTGCTGTAGCACTCATCAGAAAAATGACGGGAACACAGCACAAGGCTGGGGCTATAATGCTGAGGTATTTTTGCAAAAATAAACTTCAACCACTGACTTTTCACAGCCTCATCTTTGGGTAGGGCAAATAACACTAACTTTCCCTCACACTTCAGAGCACATCGTCTTCACGACATGATTCAACCGGGATCTGCTACAGTGTTTGTGTTCTTTTATTTACTACAGTGTTTATGGGCGGGGCCGGGGGTTTCAATTTTCCCGGGTCTGCATGCACAACTAATGGGCGGGGCTTGAGTTCCGTATCGACGTCACGCCAACACGGCTAAAGATTTGTTACCCCAACGACTCATTTAAACCACTCTGAGTCGACTCTTTTATAGATGAATCAATATTTTTAAACACGGCGCACTTTCAGATTTAAGCCTTAGCTGGATATTTCACTTTACTTAGAGCTGTGTTACACACTGCATGGAAGGTCGTTTTCAAAAACCCATAATAGGGGCTCTTTAATGAAATGAATGAATGAATGAATGAATTAATTAATTAATTAATGAATAGTGTGAACTGTATTGGTACGGCCTTCAAAAACCACCTCAGTTTCTAATGTGGCCCCTTGGGAAAATTAATTGCCCACCCCTGCTCTATCCGCACAATGAGCTACTGCAAACTGCGAAATTCAGTTTGTCAGTAGGCGATTTAAGTCAGCTAGGTAGTAAATCTGCAGCATTTGGAGGAAAATTACATTCAAGGTAATGCACATCCGCGAGCTAATGAAATAAAAAATACTCCGAAATCAATTGTGACTTGTGGACCCAACTCATTGTGTGAGCATTTACATTTTAAAGCATGCAGCACTATTTCATCCGTACCCCCATGCATTGTTGTTTAGATCATGCCATCCAAATAAATCCTGCAGGTTTCCCGGCAGCCTTTAGAGTGGGGCTTATGGGCCATTACACCCAACTAATTGTAATCTGTTTGCCTGCAGTGTTGAGTGCAACAGCAGTACTGAATGAATGTTGTACCCCTCAGCAATATTTACTTCCTTATTACTGCCAGAAAAACAGCGTGGCTATATTTGCTCGTTTTATCTGCGGGGACACACCACAGTTAAGGTTGGAATAGCAGAGTATTTGGTATGGAGTATTGGGAGTATGGCACATTTTGAATAGAAGCATCTTGTTAGATTTAAAACAATGAAATATCCATGTTTGAGTCTTATATAAAATGCAGTAAACAGGAAACACACACGGTAATGTTACATATTGTTCAGCAAAAATCCCAAAATGACAATGCATAAAAACATTTTTAGTCTTACAACACTGTGGATGTCATGTTTCATCATCTATGTTGTAATTATCTGTCTCTGCTCTGCCTAGGAAACGTCGGATTGGTTACTTCAGACTGGTTGCTCGCTCCTGATTGGCTTACAGCGTTTTAAAAGCTGCGACACAACTTTCTTGGTGACCATCTTTGTTTGGTCCCTTTTGCTTAGTGGTGGGCAGTATCGAAACGTTTCGAAACCCATCTCTACAGTGACACCTTGTGGTCATTTTTTATGTATTGCTCTGGAAGCTTCAGCAAAGAAACAGTTAGAGTTGAGGTTTCAAGTGATTTAGTGGAGCGGTGAGAGTTCCTGACTAGCATGCAGAGATAATGGGTTCGAATTCAGGGTGATGCAGTTATAGAGATTAGCTTTTAAATACTCTGTTCTTGTAATGTGTTTTGTTTTAACATTGGTTTGACATCCGAATAAACACTTTGTGAATAAATTTGTCTTGTTTTGGTCATAAACCATTATTAAAATACATCAAGTCACAATTTCTGAGTATTGGTACAAGTTCGAAGTCGGGATATTTGCAGCACGGTCCACCAGGCTACATGAAATAGAGTTTTTTTCCAACCCTGTCAATCAAACACAAATTCGCCAGGTCTCAAAACGCTTCTCCAATGTCCGATGCTTTGAATCACTTTAGTCACGTGACCCAGGGGTTTCAAATCACTTTGGTCACGTGACCTGGGTGTTTCGGATTATGCTTCGGTGCAGTGTTTCGAAACACTTAAGCTTTGGGATCTTGACACTTTATTGAAACGCCAGTTTTGCGTCAGCCATCCCTACTTTTGCTTTGTGTGCTTTTAAATTTTTGTTTGTTGGATAGTGGAGAGCTGTGTATGTGTTAAAGTAGTGAGATTTAAGAGATTTGTGAGTACTTTTTGCTTTGTGTTTGCTTTGTGACAGGCTTATTTGACCCTTTTGCTGGTTTGACACTAATTCTTGGATTGTCCCTCAAATGTGGTTGCTTGTTTTTGTAATTACTGTAGATATTATTGGGATAGTATAGAGTCTGATGCCAGTTAAAAACTCTGTTTTTGTGTTAGGCAGTTAATGTAGTTAACTGTATTTTCTTTTTTTTCATTTGAACAGCTAAGGTAGAAGTTTAAAATAAAGGTATTTCAAGAGTTCACACTTAGCTGATGATTGATTATGAAGCGTGTTTGACATGCTGTGCCAGGAGAGAGCCCTGAGCTCAAAAGATCCTCGAGCCCGGGGCTCCCTCCCGTTTGTAAGGCGAGAGGGGAGTTTGAGCTCAGGTAGGTCTCGAGAACTCCGCTGCTTATTATATGGCTAATGGCAATTAGGAATTGCTGATCAAGAGCTCATCAATGGTTCCAATTTGGTTTGGTCAATTCACTTATGTCACGTCTTTGGACTGTGGAAGGAAACCGGAGAACCCGAGGAAAACCCACACGAGCACGGGGAGAACATGTAAACTCCGCACAGAAACGTCTACTGGCCAAGTAAGAATTTGAACCAATAACATTCTTGCTGTGAGGCAACAGTGGTAACCAATGGGCTGCCGTGCCGCCCTGCCAAGGAAAGGAGGGAGGAGGAGTAGGGGTGGAAGGGGGGATTTTTTAAGATAAAGATAACTAAGGTAAGAAACTCTGATTATTTACTTAGGAATCATCCGATTGGTGAATCCTGCGTTGCTAATGCAGGACCTGCTGTGGTCAATCATAGGCACGTGATTCTCTAGAAATTAGTTTATAAATAAACTTCACTTTGTTTGTTATTTTAGCCTTGTCAGCTTGGGTTACACTTTCATGTTGTGCACCTTCCCTAGATGGGGAGTAACATTAGAGACTTAAAGGGGTCATATTATGCTCTTTTGCAAAATCTCGATTATGTTTGTGGAGGTGCACTAGAACATGCTTTAATGCTTGGTGGTTCAAAAAACTTTTTATTTATTTATTTATTTATTTATTTATTTATTTATTTTTTCATAATTTACATTATTACATTACTGTTCTTCCCAGCCTGGCACACATGGCTAATTCTGAGTTTTGTGGATTTTAAAAGAACTTTTCTTTGTTGACAGAACTATTAGAGGCAGTTTTTTATATGATCTTTACCATTTGTACCTTTTTCAATCATCTTTTCCAATAGGTGCTCCGTTCATTACTGGCTGCATATTTTTCCGACTACGAGCAGGGGCAAGAGTCAAACTGAAAACGCATTATGTTAATCACATGTTAATAAAATTAGTGCTGTCAAAATTAATTTGCGTTAATGCGTTATTAGCACATTATATTTGACAGCCCTTCCTTTAAACTGAACTCAGTACGCACTACACTCAGGTTTGAGTCGTAAAACCTGCTGTTTACCTCCTGTTAAGTAGTGTCAATAGTCTATTTAAGTGTGCAACAGGAGTCAAGCCTCAGCTTTTGCATGGCTGTAACCTGTAACCATAGTAACAGTGACTAAAGTAATAGTCAGAATGTTTATACACAAAAAAGAGAATGAAACTGGTGGA
Source organism: Danio choprae (assembly GCA_903798125.1). NCBI lineage: Eukaryota > Metazoa > Chordata > Actinopteri > Cypriniformes > Danionidae > Danio > Danio choprae. Next base: position 2,520,445 of record CAIGQW010054451.1, read on the forward strand.
AGCAGCTTCAAAGAAAATAACTGGATCTAAAAAAAGGTCAGATGACACAGCTCATGCGTGCATCTCAGCAAGTTACAGTACTGAAGTCACTGCGTATAATAAAAAAAGCACCATTACATATATAAAGTAGGAAATGTGTGATTAGTTTGTCTTAAATAGGCCTTGAAGGTCTTTAATGGACTCATCTTTTTCTCATTTGATGCCATTGTGTCATCTTTCTTAATTACATCATGATGAAGACTGTAATTTCAGCAGGTTTTGCTGCAAGACAAAAGTCTGTATCTTATCTGAAGGATGTGCATAGTGCCAACAGGTCGACAATTTTTTTACTTCTTTTTTTCTTTTTGTTTACATGTGACTGCAAACACTCCATGTTTAAGTTACCTTATTGGTATGTTAGCACTAAGAATGTCAGCACAGGAGTTCTTTAAAATAATTATCATCTGCCACGTCTCTGTACAATTTTTCATTTATTCATTCATTTTCATTTCGGCTTAGTCCCTTTATTAATCTGGGGTCGCCACAGCGGAATGAACCACCAACTTATCCAGCATATGTTTTACGCAGCGGATGCCCTTCCAACTGCAACCCATCTCTGGGAAACATCCATACACACCCATTCACACTTCTGCACTATGGACAATTTAGTCTACCCAGGTCACCTATACCGCATGTCTTTGGACTTGTGGGGGAAACCGGAGCACCCGGAGGAAACCCACGCCAACACAGGGAGAACATGCAAACTCCACACAGAAACGCCAACTGGCGAGGCTCGAACCAGCGACCAGCGACCTTCTTGCTGTGAGGCGAACGTGCTACCCACTGCGCCACTGTGAGGCCTATTTCCTATTTAAATATTTATTTTTAAATATTACAAAGTTTATAGTGGAACAATAAAACATAATAAATGTTTTAGAACTCTTAATAGGCCTATGTATTGCACAGACCACAGACCTGGCCTGTGCAGAATTCAGAAATAAAGGTAAGTCAAAGAAAATGTGAATTGATCTCTCTTTTGTATATTATATTACTGTATGTAGTTAATAGTAAGCACATTATATTATTTTAGTGTTTGCTTTGCTCTACCTTTCATAAGGGTTCATTTTGGTGAGTACCTGGAACAGCAGAAAAAGACAGTCAGGCAGAAGTTGGTTTATGCCATTTGGATTTACAATCTTTATGTATGAGCAAGATCCTCTGTTTTGTCGTCGATACACTGTACATGGCGCAAGGGAATAATTCAAATGTCCAAAATAGTTCTAAATTGATGTTTTTGAATTAGCAATGGCTTTTGTTGTTTAGACGGTCAGCTGGTTTGTTTATTTTATTTACAGAATCATATTGTTAATCTGTTGTACAAATGCAAAATCATGAGAGAAGCACTTCAACACGGCTGTATATAAGCATGCTCTGATTATCTATGGCACACTTCCTGCTTTCTCATGCCTATGCACAAATCACAATCAGCCATATCATATATATATATATATATATATATATATATATATATATGAGCAATATCACACGAGTAGCAGTGCAATATGGCTGCTGTATATCGGCACTGGTGGGAGGCGTGCCTTAGTGTCCCACCAGTGACGATATACAGCCATATCACACTTCTACGAGTGTGATATTGCGTTTATACAACAGTTCGATGGCATAACTATGTAGGTAAAAGAGAAAATCCAAACAAAAAATCCTTTTGTATAAGGAACTACTTTCTTCCACCATTCATTCACATCTACAGCTGACGTCAGAACAGTAGAAACCGTTGCTCATTTACCAACGTCACTTTAGAGCTAGTATTTGAATAATTCTCTAGCATAATGTCTAAAACGATGACGAAACAACTGATTTTGCTCACATTTTAAGAGTATAAGGCTGAACGGCATGAAATGCCATCAGTCTAGAGACATTTCCCAGTATTTCTCTGTTGCAATTGTGATATCACAATAATTGACCTCGAAAAAGCCAAAGCAAACACTACCAGAAACACTACCAGACTATGGTATAAATACACCATTACAACATACAAAAGAGAGAGATTGACTTAGAATGTCACTTACCTGTTTTATGATGATTTGATCGGCTGTAGTTTGAAATTACGCTGAGTTTTTCTCCTCTAAGGGCTTATTATGCGGTCTCTGTCGCCATCTTGGGGCACAATGTCAACCGTCTTTGCTCTGCTCAGTATGACAGGCTGATGAATGCCAACACGCTGTATCCCTGAAATTATAAATATTAAAAATAGGCACGCTCCTCATAACTTAACTGCATAGTTGCAATCTAAACAACTACATTCTCACCTAAAAACGCCTTAAAAGTACATTGTTGTCCAACAGCCGCAATATTTGTCAAACTGGAGTGAGTTTATTGATCTGCTGTCACTATGTGGGCAGAGTAATACAGAAGGGTAAGGAGGCTGTACGTGTGCTGTTATTGCAGAATATCGCAAGGATATGAGCCAATCAAATTCGAGAACCAGACAGAACTGTTGTATATATTTATTTATTTATTTATTTATAAAAAATAGTGTACGAAGTTCTGCTTTATATTACTCACTTTGGCTGCAGTGGGTCTGTATTTCACTGCTTGGTGTTTATTTTGACATAGCAAAGATACACACTAAAGTGTTTTACTGAGTCTGAATTTAACTGTTAACATCACTCACTCACTTTCCTTTGGGTTATTCCCTGATTTATCAGGGGTCACCACATCCGATTGTTTTAGACAACAGATGCCCTTCCGGCCTCAACCCAGCACTGAGAGTACAACACCCACACACTCTCACATTCAACACTCTATGGCCAATATAATTGATCCAATTGCATGTCTTTGAACTGTAGGGTAAACTGAAGCACCCGGAGGAAACCCACGCGAACATGCTAACTCCACACAGAAAGGCCTACTGGTTCAGCCGGGACTCAAACCAGTGACCTTCTTGCTGTGAGGCAACCATGCTAACCACTTACAAGCCATCGTGCCTGTTAACATTTCATTTCAAAGTTTCATTAGCTTTATCTGCTCATATATTGCTCATTTTAAGTTTTATGTGGCTACAAGCCAACATTCCTGTAAATGCTACAGCAGCTGAGTAATTGCTTCCTATATTTAGACTCTAAAATTAACTGTCAACAGAGCTTTATTGAAAAGATTCAATGAAATGACAACTCCTACCTGTGATAAGAGCCAATAAAGCAAGGCCTTCCTTACTCACAGCCAATTCCTGAGACAGTAAACAATCTGTCAAATGTAATTGGACATCTGACTGCATGTATTTATGTATGTGATGCGAAGTTCATATCATTTCACCAAATCGTACCTTGGACCTCTCCTTTAGCAAAACAAATTCAAGTTCATTCCACTGTGGCGACCCCTGATAAATCAGGGACTAAGTTGAAGGATAGTGAGTGAGTGAGTTATGGTGCAGTATCCAATTCCGCTTTCATGTCACATGACAAAAGAACAAACCACTGGAACCGTTACTAGAATGAATCATTTGTGTACTGCTGTTGAAGGATTGTGTGTTGCATTGCTTGAATTAGGTCTTGCTGTGCATATGCTGTGTAATGAAACTAGGTCTATTATGTCATTAATATAAATAAAAAGAAGGAAAGAAGTACTCACAGCTTTTAATTTAAAAATGTTTTGTTCTGTTTGGGAATAACTGAATTAGGAATAACTGAATGCAGTGTTTAGTTAAGAAAAAAAAAATCATACCATTGTTTTGATTTAAGGGCGGCATGGTGGCTCAGTGGTTAGCACTGTTGCCTCACAGCAAGTAGGTCGCTGGTTTGAGTCCCGGCTGGGTCAGTTGGCATTTCTGTGTGGAGTTTGAATGTTCTCCCCATGTTCGCATGGGTTTCCTCCGGGTGCTCCGGTTTTCCCCACAGTCCAAAGACATGCGCTATAGGTGAATTGAATAAGCTAAATTGACCGTAGTGTATGTGTGTGAATGTGTGTATGGGTGTTTCCCAGTACTGGGTTATGGCTGGAAGGGCATCCGCTGCGTAAAACATATGCTGGATAAGGTGGCGGTTCATTCCGCTGTGGCGACCCCTGATTATTAAAGGGACTAAGCCGAAGGAAAATGAATGAATGAATGAATGTTTTGATTTAAGTAGTTACTATGTATATGTGAATGTAAATGTTAAATAAAAAAGAACTGTGGCTTTGCAGATCTTGCAGATTATAGGTTTGAGCCAAGTATGTACTGTGTTTTGATATCCGTGTCTCCCTTTTTCTAGTAAAGAACTTTCTGGATTGTAAATCAAAAGTCCCAAATTAGTTAAATAATAATTTTGTTTTTGTGCCTTGTGTGTTTTATTTATACTTAGATGGCTAGCATTTTGTTTATCGGATATAGGAAGGTTGATTTAGCAGTTTTTAAAAGTATCACTAAATGCAATGTTATTGGATGTCATAAATGGCTTTACTGTGCTGGTTATACTTAACTTAATGTAAGAATCACTGACTCTGATTGGTGGCAGGAGAATGACTTGATTTGCAGTAAATCCAACAGTGCAGAAGTCAAGTGCTCAGCATTATTTGTCTTTGCTGTGTGTTGTGCCATTATTTCACAACTTTTGCTGGGCATTAAGCTGGAGAACACCATTCTTTATAAAAGAAATCCCAAGACGGTTAGGGTGGAACACTACATGGAAGCACAAGAAGTGCGTGTACACCTGCTTTTCTGTATGGCTTGTCTGGAAGCATTTTGATTGGCATGTAATGGCCCTATAATTTATTCATTTAAAATCTAGCAATAAATCTATCTATCTATCTATCTATCTATCTATCTATCTATCTATCTATCTATCTATCTATCTATCTATCTATCTATCTATCTATCTATCTATCTATCTATCTATCTATCTCAACAAACAAACACACAAACAAACAAACAAAACAAGATAGGACAAAGTAGATATTAAAATAAATAAGTGAAATAGAAAGCTAGATTTCAGAGGAACATTATAGTAATGGTGGTTAGTGGTTTTGTTTCAGTCAGAAACAAATATTTTTATTTATTTATTAATTTATGCTTAATTGGAATGGAATGGTGTGTATATACATGTGAATATAAATACATATACACATAAAATATATTTACTTTGGCTTGTTCATGAGGAAAGCATAGCAAAAAAAACTGAATTAAACGAAATAAAGTTTCAATAAATTGTAAAAAAAAAAAATAATTGTATTGAAAATAATGGTTTAAGTAGTTAGAAATCCGGGGGATAGTGATTATTGATTGTTGAGGGAGCTGAGTTTGATGTTCAGTTCAGTTTGCTGCTTTGACAATCTACATAAAAAGCTTATAGAAATAAATTCATTCATTCATTCATTTTATTTTCGGCTTAGTCCCTTTATTAATCTGGGGTTGCCACAGCGGAATGAACCGCCAACTCATCCAGCATATGTTTTACGCAGCGAATGCCCTTCCAGCTGCAGCCCATCACTGGGAAACATCCATACACACTCATTCACACACATACACTACGGGCAATTTAGCTTACCAATTCACCTATACCGCATGTCTTTGGAATTGTGGGGAAAACCGGAGCACCCGGAGGAAACCCACGCGAACACAGGGAGAACATGCAAACTCCTCACAGAAATGCCAACTGACCCAGCCGGGGCTCGAACCAGCGACCTTCTTGCTGTGAGGTGATTGTGCTACTCACTGCGCCACCGTACTGCCCTATAGAAATAAAGTTGAATTTAATTCCATTTCATTCAGTTGAGTTTAATGCAAATGTCACTGTTGAAGGCCGATCCACTGAAGATCCCAGATAATCAGAATCATTTGTCTTTCCAGATGACCAAAAGCAATCTTTAGGCAACAAGAGGGTCTGGTTGATCCAAGGATGACCAGTGCTCAGGGAGGTATGTGCTATATGGATGAGGGTATTTCTTTGGTCGCAAGGGGCGATCAATGTATGATTAGGAGGGCACCCCAGCAGAGGAGGATCAGTGACATTTGCATTTATGATATCCCCATTTAGGGATAACTTATGAGTAGGACTTACAATATCACTTGGAGGAAAGACGTTTGTGTAGGTTTGTCTGGTTGATCTGGATTGTTGAGTCTGGAGAGAGTATCTGCTTTAGTATTCTTTGTTCCTGGATGATAGGAGACTGTAAAGTTTAATTAATCAGGTAAAGAAGAGGGCTCACCTGGCTTTTCTGGGGTTTAGTCGTTTAGGTAATCAAGGCTTCTGTGGTCAGTGTATCACAGTCTCCATTTTAAAGGGTGTGCTTGATGGTGAGTAATTATCTGTTCCCGATGTCATAGTTTTGCTCTTTCAGGGACAGTTTCTTAGTGAAGAAGGATGGAGACGAGAAAGATTCCACAGGATTGAAGCCGAGATGAAAGCTTGTTGTATAGTCTTCGTGGATGTAGTGGCTTCTGGTGTCAAGGACAGAGACTTGATCTTGCTTTTCAGGACAGTGGTGAGAGGAATAGTGATGGAGCTGTAGTTCTGGATAAATCATTATTACATATTTGAAAAGGCAAGGAGTCTTTGGAGTTAGTGGGTTGTGGCTAGTGTTTGATAGCATCAATTGTCCACTCATCAATCTTGAAACCTTTGATACTTGTTTGAAATTCCCGGAACTGGAAAGGTGTCTGGTGGAAAATGCAGGACTCTGCTTTCAAGTACAGTTGGCGTTTGCAAATCTATCGTAGAACCTTAGAAACATGATGGTTATGGTAAGCCTCATTTCAGGAGATCAAGATGTCATCTATGCACACACTGTACAAACCGCAGGTACTCCTGGAACACCTCAATCATGTATTCTTGGAATTCAGAGGGGGCACTTACCAGTCTATATGGCATGTGCAATTACTCATAGTGGCCGTTAGAAGTCACAAAAGCTGTCTTCCACTTGCCCTTTCATATACCCGAATGAGGCTATAAGTGCTCCTGAGGTCCAGCTTAGTGAAGATCCTGGCTCCACAAAGCTGCTGAAGTGTGATGTACTTGACTGTGATCTTATTTACTGCTCTGTAATCAATGCAAGGGCTCAAGCTTCTGTCCTTCTTGGCCACAAATAAACAACTGGAAGCAGGAGGGGAAGTGGATGACCAGATCTAACCTTGCTGGAGAGCCTCCTTAAATAAACTCCTTCATGGCCTTTTGTTTGGAGATGGAAAATAAATAAATATTTCCTCTGGGCACTGGTTCATCAGGTAGAAGGTCAATGGAACAGTCCCATGGTCAATGAGGTGGTAATCTTGGGGCTCGTTTTGGGCAAACAAACATCACCAAAGTGGTTTATTCTTTAGGAATATCAATGGATAGGTCCTTCAGAGCACTTTCGATAGATGTAGTATGGATTGGAATGGTAACTGGAGCGAGATTGAGCTTTGGAGATCATGAAACATTGAAGAAAGCAGTTATTGCCCCACTTCAGGACTTCTCTAGATGCCAATGAAATGGAGGGATCATGAGAAATATCAGCAGTGGAATCCTTCAGAATCAGTTAATTGATTTCCTCTGTTTGAAGCTTACTAACTCTCAGCTGGATCTGACCCATGCAGTATCGGACATGTCCTTGGGAACATACTTTAGTATACATAGTCTATTTTATAGATGGACACACTGCACAATATTAAGCATGGTTACAACACCCCTAACTTTTGATTCTGAAATGACAATAAAGATGACTGGATTCTGACACTGCATTAGTTATTGGATTATTTATATATCTTTAGTTATCCAGCAATAGTCGGGTTAGTAATATTCAAGTATTTTTTCTATTCACTGTTTCTGATTCATTGTGGTTGAGTGAATAGAATAACACGTTGTTAGCATCCATCTACATGTAAACAGCGCTGACGGATTTGAGTAAATGAGTCACTAAGTCACATCAGCAAGCATCTGTTTTTGATGATACTGACATGACTGTGAGGGTCACTTGGAGTTTTAAAGAAGTTCAAGTGGTCCTCATAGGTTAAAATAGGCTAAGCATTCAACCTCTACTGTACAACTGTTCTAATGAACATCTCGATTCTGTATGTAATCCTTGTTCCCTAAAATAGGAAATGAAAACTTTACATTTAGATTCCACTTAAGAGAGCAATCACTTTGGTAAAAAAGCATCAACATTAATTGGTGAAATCTCCATACGATGCCACTCTTGTACATACAGGTAATTAAGCAGCCCTATGAAGTCACATCTCAAATTGTCTTTGAAGTACCAAACCATGGATGACAGTTCAGGGTTGTGGCCATAGAGACATAATGTTTCTGTTCCCTCCTTCAGGGAGCGAAGGTTCCATACATGACTGAGATGTTTCCTTTTAGACAGTCACTACACGTTACATCAGTGACAGACAGATTGGGGGTCACTTTGGAAAATGAAACAAACACTGAACCAGTTTGGAGTGATGTTAGTGAGTAGCAAGAGCATAAAAGCATTTCCAGAGGCATAACTATCCAGGGTCCCCATGGTCAAAATTACCATATTTGAGAATTTTGAATACTGGTACCACTTTTTGAAAGTATTAATACGTTTACCAAGTTAAGTTCTAAGCTAGGGACTGTTAATATGATGGTATGTTGGGAAAGTGTTCTAGTCCTGAAGGGAAAAGACACTGAAGAAATCACAATCTACCCAGAGGGAAGAAGCCTGTGGCAAGAAACATATGTGAATATAAACAGGAACACCAAAAGCTCCAAAGAGCTCCATTTGGTGTTGCTGCTTTTTTCATATATATTCACATATTTTTTTGTTTAGCTGAGCACCCAGTTGAGATTGATGTGCATGCTTTTGTTAAATTATTTTTAAAAAATGCATATCAGCAATATCCATGGAACTATTACACTAATGGCTAATTTCCACTGATTGGTACGGTACAGTGCAGGTTGGTACACTTTTATGGCTGTTTCCACTGTCAAAGGGTACCAAAAAGTGAACCGTACCATACCACTTTTTGGGTACCCTTTCTAAAGGGTACCTAGCACAACATAAGGCGAAGCAAGAAGCGCAGCGTCTTACACACATACACTATGGCCAGGTACCCTTTTGGCAGTAGAAATACAAGCCTGATAAAGGTGACCCGTACCTAACACTCAGTGTAAACGGGCCAATATAGGATTATAACTATGCATAACTATGCAGGAAAGTATATGTCCAGGAACAGGGTTGAGCATGCCTGCTGACTTGGAATTTAAAAGCAGAGCAAAAAGAGCACACATCCACTACTTAGGGGGAATGGCACAGCTAACGTGACACAGAGCACTTTTTCCTCTTCTATTACCTGTTGTTACCTGCTACAGAAGAGGAAACTGCCCACAACTCTACATAGAAGTCTGTTAGAACACCCAGGAGAAAACAAAATTCCTTGTTGAGTATGCTTTTATCCTGGGGACACAGCTTTCCTTGTGACCGGTATGTCAAGGCGATGGCATCTAATATCCAGTGAGCCATGGCCAGTAGTAAGGCAAAATCCTACCAGGACCTAAATATACTGTGACACACGAGAGTGACACCATGCTTGTGGACTTGGTTGAGCAGCCAATGCTACAGCAGTCTCAACTTTAACAATCCAAGCACCAGATTCCTTATGTCCCAGGAGCCTCTGGAAGAGTTTTAGTGGGACCACTGTCTGCCCCATGAATTGTTTCAGGCAGGAGTACACTGACTGGGTGTGTTTGGTAAAGAGTTGCACAGTGGTGTTGACCACGTCCAGCAAAATTCAGAGAAAAGAGATGCTCTGGATGGGGGTGAGCTTGCACTTCTCTCGGCTGACCCAAAGCCCCAAATGAGCTGCCATAGCACCATGTCCCTCTAGTCCAACAACTGCTCCCAGGACTGAGCTAGGATTAGAGCATGATTGGTCTCTTAAGTGGAATCCACAAACTGTCAGTCACCAACATACCATAGTTTCTGACTGAAAGGGAATGGCCTTTCCTCTTATTAACTCCCTTCCACTTAGGGTTTGCCTTCAATAATTTTTTTCTTTTCATTTTATATCTTTACTGTTGCTTTTCTTTCCTTCAGTTCTTCCTTCCTATTTTCTTTCCCCTCCATCCATCAATCCTTCATTCCACCCAGGCCTATTTCCTTTCTTGCCTTTTCTAATGCATTTTCTAAAGGACTGTATAATTATCGTACTTGCAAACGAAAGGGCAGACAGTATGTGTGAATGCGAACTCTCTGCAGCTTCTCTGAGAATATATGCATTAATAAGGCGACTCTGTAGTCTGCTGAATTATTATGCAGCACTGCTGTCTGTCCAGAGTCTAGTGCCCAAAACCTCAAACTCACCAACCACATGATAGCATGTGTGAAATGCATTAACTCTACATTAATTGCTCAGCCTTTCCACATCATTGCTAAAATTTGCTCAGCATGCAGAGGTTATTGGGCCAGAATTACCTTACATCTATCTATCTAATCTGTCTGTCTGTCTGTCTGTCTGTCTATCTATCTATCTATCTATCTATCTATCTATCTATCTATCTATCT
>CAIGQW010054451.1:2530933-2558332 GCA_903798125.1 Danio choprae
ATCTATCTATCTATCTATCTATCTATCTATCTATCTATCTATCTATCCATCTATCCATCTATCCATCTATCTGTCCATCTGTCTGTCTAAAGCAGCTACTAATACAATACGATATGATTCACCCCTATTACGATGCATTACGATCTCATTTTGATTCGATTCGATTCGATTTAACACAATCCAATTAGATTTTTTTATTTATTTAACTGTCAGGCTCAAGCTCAGTTCCTCGAACACATCAAAAGCACAAATTCATCATTTGTATCATTTTATGTACCCATTTTCTTCAGTTTCTTCTTTCTCAACACTTTGTCACACCAATCTCGCTGCGTGTTATGGCATTCATGATATCTATTGGTTGTAACTTCTGAATGCTTCGCCTCAAAATGACAAGACATCAGCATATCAACTACAGTTAAAGGCATAATTATTAGCCCTCCTGTGAATTTGTTTACATTTTTCAAATATTTCCCAAGTGATGTTTAACAGAGCAAAGGAATATTTATACTATTTTCCTATTATATATATATATATATATTTTCTTCTAGAGAAAGTCTAATTTCTTTTAGTTTGACTGGAATAAAGTCAAAACCCCGAGGGAACCCACATCAACATGGGGAGAACATGCACACAGCTCCACACAGAAATGCCAACTGACCCAGCCGAGGCTCGAACCAGCGACCTTCTTGCTGTGAGGCGACAGTGCTAACCACTGAGCCACCGTGTCGCCCCAGGTTAATATTATTAGCCCCCTTAATATTTTCCTTTCTGATTGGCTACAGAACAAACCACTGTTGTCCAGTGACTTGCTAATTAACATTGCTAAGCCATTTCAATTTATGTCGAATACTAATATCTTGCAAGATAAATGAAATGATTTATAAAAAATTCCATGTTGAACATTCTCTCCGTAAATAGAACTTAACTTTTAATTACATTTTCAGAGGAGGGCTAAAAACTTTGCTTATGTTAGTCAAAGTATATTCAATTGTAAAATGCTATTTCACGAACACATTGCCATGAACTATCCTGAAAGTACTCAAAGCATTTTAAAAGCTCATATTTTTTTTTTAATTTTACCAATTTTCATGAGACCTGAATGATTCCTTGAGGTCCTGAATGATTCCTTGGATCTTGCCAAGACGTTGCCATTTTACTCATTGTTGGCATCATCCACTGACCTTGCTGGCAAAAAGTTTGATGGCAGACAGTAGACGGTTGTTTATTGAATTAACAAATTTGATGCCTGCTGCCAAACTGACTCTTTATCTCTACAAAACATTGACACTAATCTTCATGTGTGTCATAATCACCTAACACATATTGATTTTGACAGCACAATGTATTGGTCAAAAGTGATAAATCAATAGTTCCTACTAATAGAGCTTGTATTCAGGATTTGTGTGGGAATTTCAATAAAATAATGTTAAAATGCTTCAAGTTGCACATAGTTGTAGTTTAGTCTGATGCTCTCTGCCATGTTTGCTGCTTACTGTGCTGACAATCTACCTACAATCTCTGGCAGCACCAAGATTCAAACCCACAACTTTTGTCTCACATTACACTAATACATTCAGATTGTTTCTACAGTATTTTGATTTGTACATGTTGGGCAGGGGAGGAAGTTAAATGATTGAGATTTTTATAATTTCTTATAATTCCTTTTTATTGACGTCAGTGACATCTCACTGATATACCTGTGCCTCGTTTATCCACTCCTCAGATAACCATGGTTTAAACTCTAGGTATTGTGAGGTTCTGTTTGGAGGTTGTTGTATGTCCTGTTGTTACTAAACCCATGAGTTGGTGATTGCTTAGCAATATGACACACTTTTTCTGGAAACACTTCAGCAGATTTGAAATCATCCTCTGATTGGTTTGGATATACAGGATTTCTGGGAATTAAATGTGCAGCAGTCTTAACCAGTCCACATAGAAACATAGTTTGATTTTATAAAATAACCTGTGACGTTTACATGTCTTAACTATGCAGGACTCAAATCATAATTTTCAAATGTAAAAAAATATAGCTTGAGGTACTTAAAATTGAATTTAAAAGAGATATTTTACTTGTTTGCTGACTGGTATGGCAAAATACTTTACAAATTCTTAAGGTTTTCTCAAAGATCCAATTTTGATTGTTTGCCCCTTCATGTCGCCTGGGTATACAGACCTAGACACATTGGACATTTAGTCTCATGTTCAGTTCACCAGAACTACTTGCTGCAATTAAAAACTGGCAATATATTCTCAAAATCGATGTGCCATATTGGCAAGGCTAGGGGCGAAGTGCACACTGTTGGCCATTCAGAGTAGCCAAAATTCCTTCAGCTGTCAGTCTAAGGTTTGGCTGAGCGGGACTAGTGATTGTTAAATCAGTAAAATAAAGTATGCTATAAACAAACTGCTTCTTGGATATTCTGCAAAAGCTGACTATTCGATCAGACTTCCGCATTGTCCATACATTGTTAATGTTATATTCTACCACCATTGAAGGTCTGACATCCTGAGGTTTTATAGACAGTTTGTACCATAACATGGTTGTTGTCTAGCCATTTGTTAACTGCAGTTTAACTTTAGGTGAACAAAGTTTTGGATGTCCCACTGTATTTTTCATCCTCACCTTGTCAGCAGTGACGGGAAATTATTTTGGAATTCTGTTCTTCTGTTTGTTTGGCTTTATTTTATTTTGAAAGAACGAATGTTGAACTTGGTTTGCCTGGAATTAACTTAAAGGGAATGTTTTGTTCATCAATACAGACCTTTCCTTCCCTGGGTCGACTCAGACAAATCTGTAGCTTTCATAAAATACTTCACTCTGATGCCATGTACACTGAAAGATTTGATCCATTCGCATTTTGTTTCAGTCTGCAGCTAATTTCTTGGACTATGTACTGATTGGTGGACATGGATATATCCTGAATAGATTTGTTATCAAAGTACCGGAGAGGGCTCCAGTCTTTATGGCTCAATACAGATTGAGTCCTTGTTATCGCACATGCTTCCAAAATAGGCATGAAGTTTGCCTGTAGAGTTTGCCTGGAAACAAGTTTGAATCTTCACTCTGGGAATGTCAAGATAAGTCAAATCTTCATTTCTGTAGCACTTTGTAAAATGTAAATTGTGTCAAAGGAACTTTACATAGGTGAAAAATAAATAATAAGATTTCTTAACATTATTTCAGATTCTGGAACATTTTCAGACAGCAGAGCAGTGGTAAAATGCTGGTGTAGTTCTAGATTAGATGAAGACAGATTCAGTTAATCTTAATACAAATGTAAGTGTTGAAGAATGACACACTGAAGAGCAGCTCCATTGGCCACAACCAAGCAAGCCAGGGGCAACAGTAGCAAAGAACCATAACTCCAACAGGGATCCTCTATCACTTAAGTCTTTGCAGGGATATTGCTCTCTTAACTTCAATGTACTCTCTGACTGTATGGGGCTGTGTTGAGTTCATCCTTAGTGCAGGACAACCATCAGCTCTGTATGTGGGTCGTATCCCTTATTATGTGAACCCGGGATAAGGAAATATAGACAGATTAACATGAGCCATTCAAATCACAGTTTCTTTTTGGGAAGTTTGCCTGGCTTAGGATGTCCTGATTAATGCAGCATAACAATCTTTTTACAGGATTTGGAATTAATAACTATGTGTTTGTATTTTATATGTATGCTAGTTCAAAGAGATGTCTCTTTAATGTATGTCGAAACTGATAGAGTGTTTCTGCCAGTTTAGGCACCAGATATGAAAGGGATATACAGACAATTTTGATATTCTAGGAATGTCCAGAATTAACTGAATGTACTGGACATGAGAAATTGTAATACACCAGGAGCTCCTTCAAATAGGGAGCTAAGCCATTCAAGGCTTTGTAAGTAATCGATAAGATTTAAAATTTTAAGATTAAAGATTTAAGTGTATGATGCTTAATAGGAAGCCATTGCAATGTTGATAGAACCAAACTAATATGATCTTAGTTGTAGGAATCATTCTAGCTGCTGCATGTTGAACCAGCTAAAGGTTGTTTATAAGGCTTGTCAAGCAACCACCTAGTAATGCATTACAATAATCTATCTGCAAAATCATAATCTTTTCTGCATTAGACATTTTCATGTCATAGTTTGACAGCATTTTTGAAAAAAAATAAAAATTTACAGATGGTTGCAATGTGGCCTTCATAACAGTGGAAGCTAACTCCATGTTTTTTTTTTTTTTTTTTTGATATTGCCTAGTGTGCTAGCATGTATAATGTAAAAAGCACACCACGAGCTGTGCCTTGCGGTACTCCACAGAGCACCCTTGATCGATATGATGCCTTTTTGTTTACTGATACAATTGGGTAATGTTCAAGGCATGACTTGATCCAAGCTAATGCAGTTCCAGTAATACCAACCTATTTCTCATGTCTATCTAGGAGAATGTTATGATCAATATTATCCAATGCAGCACTGATGTCCAACAACACTAACAGGGAGATGCAACCACTATCGAATGATAAGAGAAGGTCATTTGTAACTCTGATGGGTGCTGTTCTGGTGCTATGAAATGCTCTAAATCCTGAATAGAATTTCTCGCAGTTATTGTTTGTCTAAAAATGAACATAATTGAGTAGACATCACTTTTTTATTTTTATTTTTCTTGTAGAAAAGGCAGGTTTTTAGAAAAAAGATAGGGCCTTTTTAATCAAACTGTGTAAGAGGCTTAATAACAGCTATCTTAAAGATCTTAGGCACGTTCTAATAATAATGAAACATTTACAGTGCTAAGAACAGCTTCTGCAAATTCTGAGAACAACTGTTTTAACAGTTTGGTTGGTTTGAGTTCTAGGGTAGATGTTGATTTAGAGGAGTTAACCAGTTTAGACAGTTCTTCCTTTCCTACTATTGATAAAGTCTGGAATGTATCTTTTGACAATCTACAGTGCTCTAAGTGGGACAAAGCTGTGAAACATAGGCTCATTCTGAAAACGTACCCCTATACACATTTCTGAAGATTTCAAATTATGTAGCCGGAGGTATGTATGCCTGCATTTCGTCTTTAAAATGAATACTACAGGGCGGTATGATGCCGTTCCTTTTCGTGCTTACCAGCTGACTGCTTACCTCCGTATAGACGGCTTTTCCACTGTAACCAGTTTGTCTCGCCGTGTACGTCGGCGGACTTGTGACGTGGAACGGAGTCAACTGCGATGACGGGGTTCAAGTCTGGCAAATAATGGTTCCAGAAAGCAGGTAAGACAAAAATAAAACAACGAGGGCTTTTCTTTTTCTGGATTGCTTTTGACAACACTGTTGGTTGGGTTCAGGGAAGTGGGTGGGTGGGTCAATCTGTGCTTTTTAAAACGCTATTGGTTGGGTTTAGGGAAGGAGGAGGGTGGGTCAGTCAATCGGTCAGTCAGTCAGTCAGTCAGTCAGTCAGTCAGTCAGTTGACAGTGGCCTCTGGTGGATTTACGCGAATGACACTTGCGAGAGATATTAGAGATCTCAAAAAGCAAACAGAATGGCCTCTGATGGATTCGCGAAAACAAAAACTGCACAAAAAGTGGGACGTATTTGCCACTCTCCAGAAATGTATACAGGGGTACGTATTCAGAATGAGCCTGGGTTGATGCTGTGGCAGATGATTTCACAGTGTTTATTTTGTCTCTGATATGATCTTCATCAATCTTGTGTGTAAAGAAATTCACAGTCATTACTGCTGTGTGAGGAAATGCCTGCTAATGCTTTACTTTATTTGTTATATTGTTGTTCACAATAAAAATAACATAACATAAATCTTATCACAGCCCAATCTATATTACAAAATAAGAGTGACAAACAATGACACACTTTTCATTTTTCTGAATTTTTCTTTTATAAAGCCTCGATTGTGGCTTTATAAAGCCACGTTGATTGACTCGATTTTATAAAGCCTTCCCTCGATTGTGCATGTTTCCTTAAATGCTGGTGTTAAGGGCTCTAGAGTGATATTAATACAGTGTTCATATTTTTTGAAGAAATTGTGTGCATTATGATCGTAATTACTACATTTAATATTGGCCAGTGGTATCCTCTTCATTAGAGAATATATAGTATGCATGGGTCCAAAATTATACTTAATTTTTTTTCCTCACATATAATGGCATTACATGGTTTTTCACTTCTGTTGTAGCTCAAACATTTCCATTCTGGCTTGAAAGGGAGGTGTTACAAATCTAAAATACTAAACTGACATAAGATAGTGTGTCTTAGAGCTTAATCATGGGTTATTACATAACAAACAATTGATTACCAAATGTAATTAGTAGAATAGAGGCATGCCTTTACTTATAGGTTAAGTAAAGCCACATACCCAACAGCTAATTAAATGCTTTCATGGGCATTAGACTTCTGTAAAATAAAAAGGGTGTAGTTATTAGATGGTAAATGAAATGCAAAGGCGCTTGACCCTTGTATCAGCCATCTAAAGTTCATGCAGATTTAAGTATTCGTGCTCCATATTGATGTCACTGGCATACATTTATTCATCTCATTTCCTTCCATCAAGTTTTTGAAAGCCCTCTTTACAACACTGGACACATGCATAAAATATACGCTGAGAATCACCAAGGATCCTTATTAGTTTGCCATTACTGTTTAATTTTTTTAATGTTTTGTTTGGATTTTTAAGCATCATCCAATGCAATGAAAGTCAATGAATTGTATATTTATACAGTCATTACAATATGCAGTTGTCTCCTACAATCCAAAGAAATAGGAATGATTGACAGCTTACTCTTCTTCCTATCTGCCTGCCTGTCTGCTTGTTTGCTTTACTTACTTAACATATTTAGTTAACTTATGTTCAACATAGGCTCATTCTGAATACGTAGCCCTTTAATACATTTCTGGAGATTGCAAATTATGTAGCCAGAGGTACTTATGGCTGCATTTTGTCTTTAAAATGAACGATACGGGGCGGTATGATGCCGTTCGTTTTCTCGCTTACCAGCTGACTGCTTACCTGTGTGGACAGATTTTGTCTGTTACCAGTTTGTCCAGTGGCTCGCCGCGTACGTCGGAAGATTTGAGACACAGAGCGGAGTTGATTGTGACAACGGGTTTGAGTCTGGCGAAGAACGGTTTCAGAAAATTAAATAAACAAGTAAATAACAGGGTGAGAATGTTATAAGCCTGGGTTGCTTACTTTACTTAGGCCCAATTCCTTACCCCAGTCCTTCCACTTATCCCTTACAAGAATGGCTAGGGGTAAAAAATTTAATTGGGATTGGGCCTTAGTTTACTTGCTTGAACTGCATAGTGTCTTAGTTCTGTTTGCTTTTGAATTGCATCGTTTTTTGCCTTGTTCCGCTTTACACTCCATGTCCCCTTTAGCCAGGGGGTGAAGACAGTCACTGGGGCAACTAACAAGGGAGGGAGATAGTGAGTGGGACACAGAACACAAGGAGAACAACAAGGCAAAATACAAGCGCAACTGAAACTCTGACACAGTTTACATGGACAACTGAATAGGTTACATTTATAAACCTAGAGCTTTTGGCATTTGTATAGCAAAAATAGCTTTCCGCTTTGTTAGAGAGATGAAGTGTTGAATCATTACACTGCATTTCTGCCTAATTGTAGCTATTGTTCTATTAGTGCGTATGTGTGTGTGTGTGTGTGTGTGTGTGTGTGAGAGAGAGAGAGAGAGAGAGATAGAGAGAGGGGACTGGCGGGGTTACACATGCATGTGTAGATATTTAGCAGTATAAAAATGACTATAGGATTACAATGACCTGGCATTAGATCTTAAAAAAAGGACCTTGTAAAATATTGCATTACAGAAACAGAGAGGAATATGCATTTTAAGCATACAAAAAGAAATAAACAAAAAAGAAAAATAGAAATCTGGACTTTACTAGAACATGTTAAGCTGCTTTCACAATCTACATTGTAAAAAAAGCTCTATAAATAATTTTGAATTGAATTGAATTGAAATCAGTAATTATAATTGTTTTGCTTTGTTATCCTGTTATCATGTCTTTAAAAGTCTCAAACATTGTTAGTTCACTTTTGAATAATACAATTCTATGTTTGCGGCACGGTGGCTCAGTGGTTAGCACTGTCGCCTCACAGCAAGAAGGTCACTGGTTCGAGTACTAGCTGGGCCAGTTGGCATTTCTGTGTGGAGTTTGCATGTTCTTCCCGTGTTGGCTTGGGTTTCCTTCGGGTGCTCTGGTTTTCCCCATAAGTCCAAAGACATGCGCTATAAGTGAATTGGGTAAGCAAAATTTACTGTAGTGTATGAGAGTGTGTGTGAATGAGAGTATGGGTGTTTCTCAGTACTGGGTTGCATCTGGAAGAGCATCTGCTGGTAAAACATATGCCGGAATAGTTGATGGTTCATTCTGCTGTGGCGACCCCTGATAAATAAGGGACTAAGCCGAAAGAAAATGATCGAATTCTATGTTTATTATTATATAATAAGAATCGAAATTTTGTTAATGTTTTACTTTGAATATTAGATCCAATATAAAGGTTGGTTAAACACAGCAATGTGTAAATAAATAAATAAATAAATAAATAAATAAATAAATAAATAAGTAAACCATGTAACGTCTCATCCTTGTCATCACAGAACCTGACCAATAAAAATAAAGTGTGCCATCTTTAAAAAGCTTTCGCAGCCGATTTTGAGCAACTACAGCGGCTGACCTGAGCGCCTACTCTCATTTTGCTTCCGCGGTACTTTGATGGAGCATGTGATCGCTAGGCGGCTGCAGCACTGATTAAAGTCGAATAAATTGTCTAACCAGAATGCATTGCTTTTGTCAGGCGGCAGGCAATTCTTGCGGCGCCGCATGAAGTCCAACAAGCCTTTAAATAAAGCAAATCACAGGTATAGAAAATCAGAGTTAACAAGTGTTGTGCTCAGTAGGGAAGAGGAGGGAAGTGCCATCCATGAGGTTCTTGTGCCAGCTGGGAGCTTGACCCTGCTGGCCAGTCGGACACGGCCAGTTCAGAGCAGAGGGAATGCTTGCAGTGCTTCAATTGAATTCATTCATGTTTATTTGTATAGCGCTTTTCTTATGGCAACCCATTCTGTGTTGTGTTCAAGTTGTTCGGTAAAGATTTTCAGATCAAGGTTACTGCTTTGTTTTTAACATAAATGGAAAATATGCTGAAAACATGAATTCTGTTAATTTAATAATACCATTAAATAACTTTAGACTCAAGAGGAGTTTGTCTCATGGCTCAAAGTAAGTCTAAGTGAGCAATTTTATATAAGAACCTATATTGAGTTAACCTGTTTAATGCAGTGCAGCATGACCAAAGACAAACATTTATAATCATGACATGAAAAATCACAAAGATTACACACAAAATGACAACCCATATAGGAAAATATCTCTGGCCCAGCTCTAGCCCACAAAATCAGCTTTTGCTTGGCCCACATGCTGCAGTGAATTACGGTACATGACTGGACCAAGTCTGACTTCCACACAAGGGCCAAACATGGACCATATCTGGGCCAAGTCTCAGCCAAGTTAATAACCCATAACTAAGCCTGAACTGGGCCAGATATGTTGGTGTGTCACGACTGCAAAAATTGCTAAACCCATCAATCATCGTGCTTTAGGCGTGCTATGGGCATGCTTTTTCTTGAAGCGACCTGATTGGTAGAATTTTTTTTTCTATTTGAAAATAATAAAATGTATTTTAAATGTGGGTCAAGATAGGCCAAACTTACAAGGCCCACATATCAATTATTAACATCTGGGCCAAATACTACAATTTACGTCTGGCCCAAGTATTGTGTGCCGCCTTAAAGACGGTGCCACCTCTGCCAAACCAGGGCCATGTTTGACCCACATGCTGTATGCCAGTGCCAGATGAATGCATGCTGTGCGAGATTTTTGCCAAATCTGGGCCAGAATTCTTTGCTACCTGGGAAGATACCTACATAAATTGGAAATATATTGAAAAATGGAGGTAAATGGAGAGTAAACATTAAGAAAGCATATTAATGTGTGCTGATCTGACACACAGTTGCAAAAATAAATAAATTCAAATCACAATTACACACATTTTTAGTTACACATTGCTATCAGGGTTTGGGAAAGGAGATGAGGTCAAGACCCAAATGCAGAAACCAAATGACTGTATAAATAAGGTACAAAGGTAGGGATAGGTAGCTCGACACCCAGTATCGACACACGGGTTGAGTTTTCAACACAATAATGCTTCGAAATGCTTCATTTGCATGTGAACTTTGGAAATGAAGCTTCGTTACTGCAATGAAACATCATGCCTGACTCAAACGCAAATTGTGTCAATTATGTCTCGTACTTTGAATATCCATTTATTGCTATCTAATTTCTTTCAATATTTACATTTATGTTATGATGGCTATATGTACGTAGCTTTTTGCATAGTACATTATTGTTAATAAGTTGTACAATTAAAAACAATAATGTTTAAATCCGCCTTGTCTGAATGTTCATGTTTGGGATGTTTGTAAGGAACACAAAAAAATCGGGAAACATATCTGACCCGATAGCCTAGTGGGCAGAGTGCCAACTTATACTGCAACCATCTTGTCGGTGTGGCTAATTGAGCCCGCTTCACAGCCATTTTCTAATAATTTTCCCATAAACCCCCACCTCCGCCTAGTAGACCTTTCCTAATAATTTCCCCATAAACCCCCACCTCCGCCTAATAGACCTTTCCTAATCATTTCCCCATAAACCCCCACCCCCTGCCTCTCTCCCCCCAACTTCACTGTTTTGGAAATTTGGAAACACAAATAAAATAAATACCACTGCATACATGCCACCATCATAATGCCTCCATATAATGCAACACAAACAAACAATAAATAAATGCATAAATACATTAAAATATTGTAGTTTTATCTGTATATTAAAGTACAATAAAGACATGTACACACTTTCAATTATATTGATTGCGTTCCAGTAAAAAGCATTTTCTCATGGTGTCAGTGTCATTCTGCTGGGACAAGCTTGACTTCATCTTTTGCAGCAGGACTCTGCATTACTGGAAAAAAAAGACTTGTAAATTAGTTGTATCTACACACTAATCTGCATTTGCACTACAAGCAATATTGTAACATAATCACACTTATTTTATTAAAGAGCTGACACTTTCCAAGAACAGTGATCTTTGGCAACAGGACCAAGGCATGTCTAATAACAACAAGATAAAAAATGTCTGTGCATGACTATTGTTGTTCATCTACAATACAACAACTACAACAACAGTATCTTTTATCCTCAATATACACAGTCCAGTCACATTCATGTGACCACCTGTCAAAAGCCAGAATAACCACCTTTCGCAGCGCTGATCACTGAGAGATGGGCAGGAAGAGAGTCAATGAGTTCCTGGAAGATAGTCACAGGGATGTGGAGTCATGCCGACTCCCTTTCCATGGCCAGCTACCCTAGGTTGCATGGTTGAGGACAGCTGCCATGACGTGAACAAGCCGGTCAAGGTGGTCCCACACATTCTTGATTGGTGGAGTCCTGGGAGTTTGTGTGCCAGGGGAGTATGCTAAACACACAAAACACACACATGTCCACTGTGAGCTGCATGACACATTGCAGTTTCCTGCTGGAAGATGCCATCATGCTGAGAAAAACAATTCACATGTAGGGGTAGACATGATCCCCAAGGATAGAAGCATGCTTCCGTTGATTCTTAGTGGCTTCCACAATGATGACCCAGGGAATGCCATGAAAACATTTCCCAGACCACCAGAGGTGGTCACATAAATGTGAGTGGTCTGTGTACTACATCTGTGTGATTACACAGATCTAAAATACATCCAGATTTCCAGATATATCCAGATTTTCAGCTTACTGTAGCATTAGCATTAGAGTGACACTAGAAATGTCTACAGGCAACCTGAGGTATGAAACAAGTAACAGGCAGCGACTGAAATTGCTGTTTGTGTGAACACTTAAAAAGTGTAGTTTACTCTAAAATTAAAAGCTGTTGGTAATTTACCTCAGGCTATCCAAGATATAAGTGATCTTTTTGTCTTCAGTAAAACATTAAATATTTAAAAGCTGAAAATATGGTTCTAGGGCATTCATAAAATTCAAGCCAACAGTTTGACTCTGAGAGTAAAAACAAAACAAAACAGTTCCATTTTGAACAAAACAACATTATTCCTCTTCACTGTCTAGAGCACAAGGACAAGGCCAACAATAACTGACTGATTAAAACACAGTTATAAAATTGTTACATAAATCTATAAACTCAGGATTATTCAATTTTAAATATCAATCAATCAATCAATCTACACACTATGTCGACTCTATTTAATATACAGAAATTATATTAAAAAATGATTGTACAGAAGACATGTTCAGTGTTCAAGTCTCAGCAACTGACAACAAATGAAGTTTGTCCTGCAAACTGTCTTAGGTTGATTTTATGGAAGTTATTCACTTCAAATCCTATTGAGGTCTTAATCATGTATACAAATGTTGTGACTTTAGAGACACCTTTAGAGATCGTCCAACATCAAGCCAACTTTTTGACAGTTGATTAAAGTGTGTTCAGCCTATCTAAATAATAAAAAAATCCAAAAAGTGGTAAGTATGCAGCACAGAACTCATTCATTCATTTTCATTTTCATTTCGGCTTAGTTCCTTTATTAATCTGGGGTCGCCACAGCGGAATGAACCGCCAACTTATCCAGCATATGTTTTACTTCCCTTTCCTATGTTTTGTGCCCTTCCAGCTGCAACCCCAGCACAGAACTGACAATACTTATAATATAACGCAATTTGGCTAAATAAACTGAGTGTAGTGTGGCCTTTGTGGCCAGAGGTATTTCATTTTTTAAACGAACGCTACTGGGCGGTATGACGCTGTTCCTTTTCGCTCTTACCAGCTGACCGCTTATTTCCGTATGGACGGCTTTTCCACTGTAACCAGTTTGTCCCGTTAGCTCGCCATGTACGTCGGCGGACTTGAGACGCAGAGAGGAGTTGACCACAACGACGGGGTTCGAATCCGGTGAAGAACAATTCCAGAAAGCAGGTAAGACAAAAACAGAATCCAAAAAATAAAATAAACAAGTAAATAACAGGGTGAGGATGTGGACTTCTCTTACTAATGTCATTCGCTCCTGCTCTTCTCGCGTAAATCCACCAGAGACCTCTGTCGACTGACGATCAGTCGACTGACCCAACCTCTTCCTTCCCTAAATCCAAACGATAGTGTTTTTAAAAGCACAGACTGACCAGCGCCCACCCATTTCCCTAAACCCAAACAACAGTGTTTTCAAAAACAATCCAGAAAAAGAAAAGTCCTCATGGCTGCCTGATTTTTACCACATTTTCAGATTTTACCACATTCTCACCATGTTATTGTTTATTTTATTTTTTGGCTTTTGTTTTTGTCTTACCTGCTTTCTGGAACCTGCTTTCTGGTTCTTTACCAGACTCGAACCCCATTGTCGCGGTCAACTCCGCTCAGTGTCTCAAATCCTTAGACGTACACGGCAAGCCACTGGACAAACTGGTAACAGCGTCCATACGAAGGTAAGCGGTCAGCTGGAAAGTGTGAAAAGGCGTTATACTGCCCTGTGGCGTTCAGCCATACATATCTCTGGCTACATAATTTGCTATCTCCAGAAATGTATATAGGGCTACATTTTCAGAATGAGCCTATGTTGAAAAGTACAGTGGTTCATTGTTAGTTCATATTAACTCACGGTGCATTAGTTAATGTTAACAAGCATGACTTTGGATGTTAATAATGCATTAGTAAAATATGAACTATGATCAATAAATGCTGTACAAGTATTGTTCATAATTAGTTCATGTTAGTAAATACATGAACTAATGAAACCTTATTGTAAAGTGTGACCGTAAAAGCAATATAGTTAAAAAAAAAAACTTACCTAAAGAAATTTGCAGAATTGAGAGGAATGCAAACCTCTGATTATTCCCTCCATCTGCTAACATCCTATTGATCCCATGAGTCTTTACATTAAAAAATTCAAAATTAGCACCTTAATTTCACCAGCGCTTCACCCCAAGGAACTTTGTTGAGACTGTTTTGACCTTGGTTAGAGTGATCGTGGGTGTAGTGTACATAATGTAGCTTCTGCCAATAAGATGGGCTAATTAGTGTAAATAGCTTCTGCCAACAAGACGGGGTATTTACACTAGTGGCAAATAGACACTACATTAAAAATAATATCTATAGGTCATTCTGAGGTCTCTCAACCCTCCAGCTTTAGTCTTGTCTGTGTTTGTGTGGTTTTTGTCATTAAAATATTTCACATTGACATTGAATTAAAAGGCCACTTTTTTGTAGACTCTCGTTTATTTAGCACTGAAAATACAACAACAGTTGACCATGCTGCTGTACAGGTAAATATATAACTTGGACATGCCATTGATTTTTTTATTTTTTATTTATTATAATAAATTAGAAGGATATTTAATATTTTAAATCATAATTCTTTTGCTTTGGGGAGATTCAGTGGATATATGCTGCTCTGAAATATTTAACACTACTTTTATCAAATGTATGATACATTTTTTTTGCGTAAAACTGATGCAGAATGGGCAGAATTGCCTCACAGCAAGAAGGTCGCTGGTTCGAGCCCCCGGTCAGTTGGCGTTTCTGTGTGGAGTTTGCATGTTCTCCCCGTGTTTGCGTGGGTTTCCTCTGGGTGCTCCGGTTTCCGCACAGTCCAAAGACATGCGATATAGGTGAATTGGGTAAGCTAAATTGTCCGTAGCGTATGAGTGTGAATGAGTGTGTATGGATGTTTCCCAATCATGGGTTGCAGCTGGAAGGACATCCGCTGTGTAAAACATATGCTGGATAAGTTGGCGGTTCATTCTGCTGTGGCGACCCCTGATTAATAAAGGGACTAAGCCGAAATGAAAATGAATGAATGAATGAATGAATGATGCAGAATGTGGATAGCTGCTGAGCGCAATAAAATAGGCTAGCCTATAATTTATTATTGCTCTTATGTCCTGAAACACTTATCGGTTTCCTTTACTTAAGGCCATGTCCACTCTAATGTGTTTTAATTTGAAAATGCATATTTTTGTCTCCGTTTTGCCCTTCCGTTCACACTGAGACTCGTTTTTAGGAAATGAAAACGTATCTTTTTAAAAACGCTCTCCAAAGTGGATAAATTTGAAAACGCCGTTTTCAAGAGTTCACACTTAGCTGATGATTGATTATAAAGCTTGTTTGGCATGCTGTCCCGAGAGAGAGCCCTGAGCTCATAGATCCTCGAGGCCGGGGCTCCCTCCCGTTTGCAAGGCGAGAGGGGAGATTGAGCTCAGGTAGATCTCGAGAACTCCCCTGCTGTAGTAGCTAATAAACAGATAGTGATTGTTCTTGAGATGACTACTTACTAGGAGCATGTCTACGATGGCGATTTGGATTAGTCAATTAACTTAAGTTGCATGTTTTTGGACGGTGGGAGGAAACCGGGGAACCCGGTGGAAACCCACATGAGCAAAGGGAGGTAGTGTAAACTCCACACAGAAACATTGACTGGCTTGGTAAGGACTAGAACCAGTGACGTTCTTGCTGTGAGGCAACATTGCTAACCACTGGGCCATCGTGCCACCCATCTAGGAAAGGAGGAGTAGGGGTGGAAGGGGGGGTTCTTCAAAATGAAGATGGCTGTGATATGGAACTTAGGGTAATTATAGTGGATTAGGAATCGTCTGATTGGTGAATCATGAATTTAATAATGAGGGACCAGCTGCAGCAATCATAAGGACGTGATCCTCTCAAAATTAGTTTGTAAATACTCTTCACTTCGTGTCGTAGTGTGGACTGTAAAAACGGAGGCTTTCGAAAACGATGACGCATTTTTAGTCATGTGACACAGTCATGTTACCAATTCAGCAAAAATGGTGAACCACATCGTGCAGCATGTTTTGGATGCTCTCAGTTTTGACAGCATTGTTAAAAATTAATGTAAGTTTGTACATGCTCCAGCTTGGTTTTTATCAAAGGACACGGAATGTGTACTCAGAGCTGTTGCTCATTGGCAGCTCAGCAACTCCACCTCATTGTCAGTCCATTTAAAAAGCTCAGTGCTTTTCCTTGACATTTTGCCACAAAGTTTTAAAGAGCCAGAAAGAAAAAAAAAAACGTCAAACGGAAATGACGCCTGTCGAAGCGTCTTACGTTTCACCCATGCGCAATACAAAGTGAAAGCATTTTTAGTCGTTTCAGTGTGGATGACAAAGCTTTGGAAAGCGAATGAAAAACGATAGTGTGAACGTGAAGCGTTTTTAGATGAAAACTCAGTTCTCTAATTTATCTGGATTAGTGTAGACATGGCCTAAGATAGCCTACTAATATGCAACATCCTTAAATTATTCTCTTAAATAAAGGGAAATTACCTATTAAGTGTCATATAGCCTAAAGGGAAACATTGGTATGTTAGGTCTTTCCAGAGCATTTGGGCTGAATGTTTGACGGCGTCTACCGAAACGAGGATGTTATAAAATATGTTTTTTACAGAGTTATTACCGGAGAAATTCTGTGGTTTTATATTATTGATGGTGCGCCGGGTCATCCCTCCGTTAGTGGCGAGACCACTCGATGCACAATGCCAACAGTCGTTGCCGTGTAAATAAATATAATGAATGAAAATACATATGCCTATGCGTATAGACATATAATGTAATGCTGTACAGTAACGTGTAATTTGTTTGCTTCAGTTGTCTATATTTTAATAATTTAGTGATGATCCGATGTTGTGCTTTATCTGCCTGACTTGACTTTCTTCCCGCTGAACTGGGCGGGTTTTGTGACGTTTGATTGGGGGGACGTTCTAGGGGCGGGGTTGGCCTGGCCTGGCCTGGCCCAGCCTAATAAAAGCCCTGGCTTTGCGCTGGCCCGACAGTGGACATGCAACTATTGAGTCCTGCTTATCCCAGAAAATACACTACACTGAACATGCATTTTCACAGTATTTCCTATAATATTTTTTCTTCTGGAAAACATCTTATTTGTTTTATTTCAGCTAGAATGAAAGCAGTTTTTAATTTTTTAAAGCCATTTTAAGGTCAATATTATTCGCCCCTTAAGCAATTTTTTTTTTGATTGTCTACAGAACAAACCACTGTTATACAGTGCTTTGCCCAATTACCCTAACTTGCTTAATAATTCAGGAGGGCTAATAATTCTGACAATTATATGTTCAGAAATGTGTTGGGGAAGAGAAAGGTAAGAGCATATGTGGATTAACCCAAAGCACGCACATACCATTTTCTCTCAAGCACACTCTTTTACTTATTTATTTTTATTTTTTAGCTGAGACAGAAAAACAGAGCACACAAACCCCCTATAAAGTAAAATGTAAAGTGAGTTAACCACAATCTGACACATGTATTAGGTTGTACGTTGCAAAGGATGAAGTAACATTATGATGGAGTCGGTCTCCTGCATCTGGAGGTGGCAGGACAACACAGCCTTAGAAAACGAAAGCTCAGCAATGTTGTGACTTACGGGCACTTTAATGTCATGTGCGGTCTCATTTTTTAACTAAAGCAGGCACCTTGAAACATGGAACTGGTGGCTTTGTCATAATGTATCTACAGAACAAGAGATGTCTTATTTGTACAACCAAAATGATGTATTTTAAGTTCTTTACAGAACAATCTGAGATTGCACTGAAGCTTCACATCACATTAAGTATTTAATTTATGACTAGTTTTGAGAACTGAATTATTGTTTTGGAAAATTAGGTTAACTAAAACGGCAAAAGTTTGTTAGCAATCGAGAAAAACTGTAAATGACAGAAACATCTTCATGTTCACTCGACACACTTATCACAATTGTGGAGATGGTAAAATCAACTGAAATTTTAACATGGGCTATGGCCAGTTTAGCAGATGAGTACCACCCACTTCATTCAGAGTTTTGCCTCCTGCCATCAGGCAGAAGGTATACAGTACTTATTTTAAACGAGTTAGGTCCAATAGATATTTGCATTGATTTGTTCCCACTGCAGTCGGGTTTCTTAACAAGCTTTACGTTGTATTTTGCTCATGAACACTGGGTACTCCTGCTGTTTGAACATGTTTGATTGGTAACTATTGGTAATTACCATTTTACTTGATCATGTTTAATTGTAGTTTATTGTTACTTTTATGTTTATTTGTGTGGTGATCAGTGTTGCATATTGCTGTGAATCGAACTGCCCCTCGGGGACAATAAAAAAATTCCAATCCAATTCAATTCAAAGTCCTACCTCTTGGCTGGCCAGTTTATGTTTAACTCATGTATGAGAGAATGAAGTGGCAAGTCCTTCTTATTTCTTGTATCAAATGCTCAGCACATCCACCTTGTATCGAATTAGCTCAAGGGGAAATATTAATAGTTGATTATATTTAGTTATAATTAATTATACTATTTAGATCAGTTGTACGCTTTTGCTTGACGTCTCTTGGTCAAGTGTTTGTACGTTTAAAGAATGTTAATTTCCAGGTTATGAGAAATAACCTTCTTATAATGCCTCTTATAATGTTCTAGGGCCTCACGGTGGCGCAGTGGATAGCACGTTCGCCTCACAGCATAAAGGTCGCTGGTTCTAGCCTCGGCTGGGTCAGTTGGCATTTCTGTGTGGAGTTTGCATGTTCTCCCCGTGTTCGCGTGGGTTTCCCCCGGGTGCTCTGGTTTCCCCCACAAGTCCAAAGACATGCACTATAGGTGAATTGGGTAGGCTAAATTGTCCGTAGTGTATGTGTGTGAATGAGTGTGTGTGGATGTTTCCCAGTGATGGGTTGCAGCTGGAAGGGCATCCGCTGCGTAAAACATGCTGGATAAGTTGGCGGTTCATTCCGCTGTGGCGACCCCACATTAATAAAGGGACTAAGCTGAAATGAAAATGAATGAATGAATGCAATACTACTCAGAGCATGTAGCAAAAATCAACATGATTAGGGACTCCAGTTATGAGAAAACAGTAAACAACAAGTGTGATACAAGTAAAGATTTATTAACGTTAAACACTTAAACTAATCACACACGCACTCAGTTGGTATAGGAAGAGGCAGTAAAGAGTGAAGAATAAAAACATGAAATTGTTGCAGTATTTGACATTAAGTATTATCTAAACCTTTCTGAAAAGGTGTTTGAATTATAAAGCTGATGTTTCTTTCAGGCTCTAGATCTACTCAATGTATCTGTTAAAGATTCTAAGTTTGATACTTGGCATATTACACCATGGCATATCGGCTATCTTGTTTTAACTGTAGGTATGTTAAAACATTAATTCCAAACATTTTACTACATAAAAGAGAAATACACAAGCAAGCGATTACATGATTGTATCAATCATAGCTGATTATATAAAAAGAGGATAAGCCTTAAGATGATCTTTGT
Source organism: Danio choprae (assembly GCA_903798125.1). Taxonomy (NCBI): domain Eukaryota; kingdom Metazoa; phylum Chordata; class Actinopteri; order Cypriniformes; family Danionidae; genus Danio; species Danio choprae. The sequence goes on from CAIGQW010054451.1 coordinate 2,550,312, forward strand.
AGGATTTCTGGGTTTCTGCCTGCTCCATATTAAATGAGCACATTCCTTTTGGTTCATAAATGCCGGGATATCTTGGTTGTTCAGTTTCACCCTGGCCATTAGCCATTAGACGGCATTTGTGTATTATTTGTTAAATATAATCTATCTCAGATGCTACAACATCCTTGGAGCTAGATTGCAGGAGCATCAGGGTCTGTCTTCATGAGGATTATTTGTATAGACGGTATTTGTGTATTATTTGTTAAATATAATCTATCTCAGATGCTACAACATCCTTGGAGCTAGATTGCAGGAGCATCAGGGTCTGTCTTCATGAGGATTAAATCAAAGTGCGGTCTTTCAAACTTGTACACAAAGTTCAAGATCTAGCAGGTGAGTGCAAATAAAAAGTGGCCCATCCCATCTCTAACTCCTCTGCTAGACTATTTGCAAACCCCATGATGTGTCTTGCATCCAATCAGCCAGCAGCCTTAATTGGTTGATTGATTGAGTGATTGTTTATTTGATTGATTGATTGATTGATTGATTGATTGATTGATTGATTGATTGTACCAAGGTGACATTGCCAGCAGAGTGGACTTAGGGTTGATGAACTAAATTAATGCTATGTTCATTTGTTACTTTACTGAATGCTGGATTGAATTTCAAATAGAAACAAATGCATCAGTTTTCCACACTCTTGGCATCCATAAGCAGGAACTGGCTCTGAAAGAGATGTTTAGTTTGTATCTATGAAAAAAATCAATGCTCTGGGAGAATTACATGTACTGCCAAAACATCAAAGCAAAGAATCGCTATCATGTATCCAAAATCTTCCTGTTTCCCATTTAAATTAAAAACATTGATAATAAATGCTTCCAACATACCAACATCATGGAAGAGAGTGTCAGGAAATGTTACTTGTGGTTTTAAGAGATATGCTGTCTTACAAAAAATTATTTAACCCTTTGTATTGTTCAATTTGACTACCATTTTGTTATGTTAGTGGCTGATTTTGTCCCATTGAGTTCCATTATAATGACATTTTTTGTTACAAAGCCTTGACAGAATATAATAATGCATTCTTGATTCTTGGTGATTTTCTCTGTTGGGAAGAGGTAAAATAAAATAAAATAAAATAAAATAAAATAAAATCAAGTGCAGCACGGTGGCGCAGTGGGTAGCACAATCCCCTCACAGCAAGAAGGTCGCTGGTTCGAGCCCAGGCTGGGTCAGTTGGCATTTCTGTGTGGAGTTTGCATGTTCTCCCGTGTTTGTGTGGGTTTTGCTCCGGTTTCCGCACAAGTCCAAAGACATGCGGTATAGGTGAGTTGGGTAAGCTAAATTGTCCGTAGTGTATGTGTGTGAATGGGTGTGTGTGGATGTTTCCCAGTGATGGATAGCAGCTGGAAGGGCATCCGCTGTGTAAAACATATGCTGGATGAGTTGGCAGTTCAGTCCGCTGTGGCGACCCCAGATTAATAAAGGGACTAAGCCGAAAAGAAAATAAATGAATAAATGAAAATAAAATAAAATAAAGTTGGCCAACCCTTGTAAAAGGTGTGATGTTTTTTTTTCAGATAGTTATACTGACTTAAATTTTTCATTCATTGACCTTCTTCATTTGTATATCATTCAACAATTACTTCCCCCATTGAACGAATGCTTGATTTTGGGTGTGTATTTAGTTTAGTCAGTGTTTGTTTGTGACCTTAGCCTAAATAAACGCTTGAGTCAGTGATAATATTTTTTCCATCAAAGTAACCATATGCTCTAAGCTAAGAAACCAATAAGAATAGTTATTTTTATGTGGCTACTAAAAATATATATAATTTCAAGAATTAATACAATCAACACAGAATGTTATCTGGATTAACTTTGAATTGTAAACTTGGGCAGCATGGTGCCTCACGGTTAGTCCTGTCACCTCACAGCAAGAAGGTTGCTGGTTCGAGTCCCGGCTGGGTCAGTTGGCATTTCTGTGTGGAGTTTGAATGTTCCCCCAGTGTTGGCTTAAGTTTCCTCTGGCTACTCCGGTTTCCCCCACAGTCCAAAGACATGCGCTAAAGGTTAATTGAATAAACTAAATTGGCCATAGTGTATGTGTGTGAATGAGTGTGTATGGATGTTTCCCAGTACTGGGTTACAGCTGGAAGGGCATCCGCTATGTAAAACATATGCTGGATAAATTGGCGGTTGGTTTCGCTGTGGCGACCTCTAATGAATAAAGGGACTAAGCTGAAGGAAAATGAATGAATGAATTGTAAACTTACTTCTGCTACATCAAGTCATTACATATAATAAGGACATAACAAGGATGATCACAAACAGATGCAGTAAAGCTTTTGTCTTGCATATAATATAGAGTCCAACATGCAAATTTGTAGCTATTTTAGCTTTTACTGCCATCGTGGGGATGATAACAAACATATTGAGATGTAATGCACTATACAAATGCAATTGCTTATGTAAATATAAAAGCAACCCCTATAGGCTGAACACATTTCATTTCAAATGACTGGTTTGTTATATCTTATAGCATGTTTACCTTGTGTTACTGCTAGCAGCATAGAAAGTGTCAGTGAACAGCAGTTGTAGTGTTCATTATTCATGTCATGCACATGTTGGTGCTAGAACTAGTCATCAAGACTTGAATGCAGATTAATCATTCTGGTCAGTGCTCCTATGACTAACACTCACAGTTCTATTTTCTGCTCAGCCTATTTAAAATGGCTCTGGTCATCGTACACTATCACTTTGAAATTTGTTTTATGTCTGTCTGTCCGTCCGTTCATCCATCAATCCATTCATCCATTCATCCATCCACTCATGCATCTATCCATCCATCCATACACCCATGCATCCATCCATCCATTCATCCATCCATACACACACCCTTGCATCCATCCATCCACCCATGCATCTATCCATACATCCATGCATCCATCCATCCATTCATCCATCCATACACACACCCATGCATCCATCCATCTGTCCATCCATCCATACATACACTGACCCATGCATCCATCCATCTATTCATTCATTCATCCATGCAGCCATCCATCCATCCATCCATTCATCCATCCATGCATCCATAAATCCATCCATCCATCCATCCATCCATCCATCCATCCATCCATATGCACCCATGCATTCATCCATCCGTCCATCCGTCCCTCCATCCATCCTTCCATCTATTCATCCATACACTCACCCATGCATCTATCCGTTCATTCATCCATGCATCCGTTCATCCTTCCATCCATCCATCTATCCATCCACACACCCATGCATCCATCCATCCATCCATCCATCCATCCATTCTCCCACCTACAATAAACTTTACAAGTAAATGTCAACTTACAGTACACCAATGGTCTCAAACTCAATTCCTGGATGGCCGAAGCTCTGCATAGTTTAGCTCCAACCACCTCCAACTCACACCTGCTTAATAGTCTCTAGTAGTCTTGAACACCTTGATTAATTGAATCAGCTGTGTTTGATTAGGATTGGAGCAAAACTGTGCAGAGCTGCGGCCCTCCAGGAATCCAGTTTGAGGCCAATGCAGTACACTAGCCCTAACCTAAAACTATAATAATACTCTAATGAGAATCAATTGTCAATTAAGTGGTAATGTAACTTAAAATCAACTCAACGTGTTAAAATGGTCATCAAATCAAAGGGATACCAAGCTTTCTTTTTCATGGTTGTGTGACATTGACAGGTTATGAATAATTTTGGCCCTCCTGAATTATTAGCCCCCCTGTATCCCCCCCAATTTCAGATTAATAGAAATATTCTTTTTTCAATACATTTTGAACATAATAATTTTAAAAACTAATTTCTAATAACGGATTTCTTTTTTTATCTTTGCCATGATGACAGTACATAATATTTTACTGGGAAACATCCATACACACTCATACACTACGGACAATTTATTCATTCATTCATTTTCTTTTCGGCTTAGTCCCTTTGTTAATCTGGGGTCACCACAGCGGAATGAACCGCCGATTTATCCAGCATATGTTCTATGCAGCAGATGCCCTTCCAGCTGCAACCCATCACTGGGAAACATCCATACACACTTATTCACATTCATACACTATGGACAATTTAGCCTACCCAATTCACCTATAGCGCATGTCTTTGGAATTGTGGGGGAAACCGGAGCACCCGGAGGAAACGGGAAGAACATGCAAACTCCACACAGAAATGCCAGCTGACCTAGCCGGGGCCTCGAACCAGCGACCTTCTTGCTGTGGGGCAAAAGTGCTACCCACTGCGCCACCATGCTGCCCGGTAATTTAAGTTAATTAGGCATATTAGGTTAATTAAGCAAATCATTGTATATAGATGGTTTGTTCTGTAGACAATTAAAAAATATGTATAGCTTAAGGGGGCTAATAATATTGTCCTTAATCCTTTGACTGCCGCTCTACCAAACGGTTGACCATGTTTTAACTGTTTTAAATAATAACTGTTAAAGTCATTTAAAGAATGACTGTTTTAAATAATGGCTTACACACACAGCATTGTTGGTTTACAAAAAACTTTTGGTTTTATTGTAAAATAAACAAAACAAGGAAGCATGTTAAATGAGAATCTGAAATATTTTATGGCATATTTAAAAAAAAAAAAAGTTGATTTAGTATTCAAAAATGTTTTCATTTTAATATTGTATTAAATAAATTGGTCTTGCACTTCATATTTTCAGATTTTTCATGGTATATGTATTAAGTCCGGTACTTTTACCATAAACCGACATATCAACCATTTGGTTGAGGCTGATATTTTAGAAATTATGGGATGTGTTGAAAAAATGCATTGAGTGTGTTTACTAGCGACATAAGGAGTTAAGAAATGCTATCCAAACATTTTTTTCTTGGTGGGGCAATTAAAGGGTTAAAATGGTTAAAAATAAAAACTGCTTTTATTCTAGCCAAAATAAAACAAATAAGACTTTCTCCAGAAGAAAAAAAAAACATATAGACATATATACAAAATGCAGGAAATACTGTGAAAAAAATCCTTGCTCTGTTAAACATCATTTGAAAAATTCATTCATTCATTTTGGCTTAGTCCCTTTATTAATCTGGGGTCACCACAGCAGAATGAACCGCCAACTTATCCAGCATATGTTTTACGCAGCGGATGCCCTTCCAGCCGCAACCCATCCCTGGGAAACATCCATACACACGCATTCACACTCATGCACTACGGACAATTTAGCTTACCCCATTCACCTATACCGCATGTCTTTGGAATTGTGGGGGAAACCGGAGCACCCGGAAGAAACCCACGCCAACACAGGGAGAACATGCAAACTCCACACAGAAACGGCAACTGACCCAGCCGAGGCTCGAACCAGCGATCAGCGACCTTCTTGCTGTGAGGCGAACGTGCTACCCACTGCGCCACTGTGAGGCCCCCATTTGGAAAATGTTTGAAAAAAATCACAGGAGGGCTAATAATTCTGACTTCAACTGTTTATATAAACACACACTGATCAGGCATAACACTTTGACCTAGAGAAATCAGTGTGCCTGGCAATGAACTGGAGCTGTCATTTGTAAGCTGCTTTGAATGAAGGCCTCTGCCAAATAATATGTAATGCAATGTAACAGAATCCTGAATGATTCTGTACCTCGAACAAACCCCGTACCTGTATCCTATACCCCCTTTCAGCACAACAAGCGGAATGAGAGATGGATTTTTCTTTTGACAGGAAGCTAGCTTGAGGACACCTGAGGGAAAATGTATATTTTTAGTTCTCTTTGCACAGACTGTCTTGGGAGCAGAGGGCACTGAGCTGTGGATGATTCCTGCAGTCAGCTTCAGTCCAGTTAGCTTGGTATTCTGAAGACCATCTACCTCTTTTGCCCTCAAGGCCCAGACAGCACCTATAGAGTTTGCTTTGTGGACAGCAAGCGTGCACCAATGTTTTTTTTCTTTTTTTTTCTTTTTTTCAGACACAGATAGAATAGCCAGCAAATTTATGAATTACATTTTGGGAAGAATTGGGAGTTCATTCCACTGTGCAACCCCTGATGAAGAAGGGAATAAGCCAAGGGAAAGTGGAAACATTTTGGGGAGTAACTAATAACATGTAATGTCATTGCTAGGTTCACTTTACCATTGAAAGCTTAAGTGTACATGGAAATGTGAGTGATAAAAATGCATTCCTGGCCTCCCGGTGGCGCAGTGGATAGCACGTTCGCCTCACAGCAAGAAGGTCGCTGGTTCGAGCCTCGGCTGGGTCAGTTGGCGTTTCTGTGTGGAGTTTGCATGTTCTCCCCGTGTTGGCGTGGGTTTCCTCCGGATGCTCCGGTTTCCCCCACAAGTCCAAAGACATGCGGTATAGGTATATTGGGTAAGCTAAATTGTCCGTAGTGTATGAGTGTGTATGGATGTTTCCCAGAGATGGGTTGCAGCTGGAAGGGCATCCGCTGCATAAAACATATGCTGGATAAGTTGGCGGTTCATTCTGCTGTGGCGACCCCAGATTAATAAAGGGACTAAGCCGAAATGAAAATGAATGAATGAATGAAAAATGCATTCCAGTGCCATCCAACAATGTATTTATTTATTTATTTATTTATTTATTTATTTATTTATTCATTTATTTATTAACATTTCTTTTGCAGAGATAACTAAGTAAAGTCTTATATAAAAAAACAAAACAAAACATTGAGTCTTAATTTGGGCACAACTTTCTATGTGCTTCAGCAAATGGAATGTTTTTTGGTGACAAATCTTATTTTGACACATATTTTGGGAAAATGCTTTGAACGTTTTTTTTTTTAAAACTCAATCTGGGCAAATTTACTACTCTTTTGTTATGTTTGTGGCTGTTTTTGTCCCATTGATCTCCATTATAATATAATTTTTTGATTGATAAGCCATGACATCATATTACCATGCATTATTTATTTATTTATTTTTTTGCCTGTTGTGAAGAGGTAAACATTTGTCATTTTTGTTTCATTAGTGTGGATTTGGACTTGGTATTGACTCATTCTCTTATATATATGAGGAATCAGACTCCACTTGAGTCCTATTCAAATAGTTTATGATCATTACTTTCACTTTCATTTCGGATTAGTCCCTTTATTAATCTGGGGTCGCCACAGCGGAATGAACCGCCAACTTATCCAGCATATGTTTTACGCAGCGGATGCCCTTCCAGCTGCAACCCATCTCTGGGAAAATGATCATTACTGTATGTACATATTTCTTTAAAGTGATGTTTGATTGACACGTCCAATGATTGGTGATTTTCTTGTGTGCAACTACACATGACTTATAACTAACTTTAGTGCAAAGGCAGCAGTTTCTCTTCCACACCCGTGATCCACCAACACGCGCATCCATTTTACACTGTGTTCACCTGCCTGCCATCCGACTGTAGTGATCCTACTAGCAATGTCAAAAAAATAAATATATAAAATGTTTTTGAATTTTGAATATTCATCAAATTTATATTTTATGAAAAAATACATATTAAAATGCAAAAAAAAAAAAAAAGTGCATTACAATTTTAGGTGTGTCAAGATGTGTTCCCACAGGACAGTAAGGTCTGACTTTGCTTAGACAAAAGTCTTGTCACTTAACAGAAATAATGTACAGTATAGAATATAAAGTCATGGTGCAGTGGAAAAAATAATTAATATTGTGTATGACTCCCATGAGCTTGGACGACTGCATCCATACATCTCTGCAATGACTCAAATAACTTATTAATAAAGTCATCTGGAATGGCAAAGAAAGGGTTCTTGGAGGACTCCCAGAGTTCATCAAGATTCTTTGGATTCATCTTCAATGCCTCCTCCTACATCTTATCCCAGACATGCTCAATAATGTTCATGGATGGTGACTGGGCTGGCCAATCCTGGAGCACCTTGACCCTCTTTGTTTTCAGGAACTGTGTTGCGGAGGCTGAAGTATGAGGAGCACTATCCTGCTGATACATACATACATACATACATATAGATAGATAGATAGATAGATAGATAGATAGATAGATAGATAGATAGATA
>CAIGQW010054451.1:2570862-2597144 GCA_903798125.1 Danio choprae
TTTTTTAAATTTTTTTTTTTTTTAATATATATATTTTTTTGATTGTCTACAGAACAAACCATCATTATACTATGACTTGCCTAATTACCCTAACTTGCTTAGTCCACCCAATTAACCTAGTTAAGTCTTTAAATTGCACTTTATGCTGAGTAATAGTATCTTGAAAAATATCTAGTAAAATATCATGTACTGTCATCATGGCAAAGATAAAAGTAATCTGAAATGTTAGAAATTAGTTCATACAATTACTATGTTTAGAAATGGGTTAACAAAATCTTCTTTCCGTTAAACAGAAATTGGGGGAAAAATATACAAGGGGGCTAATAATTCTGACATCAACTGTATGTATAAAACTGCACGTTCATCAGAATCAGAATCAGAAAGATTCTTTGTTCATAACAAAGAAGTAAGGTTTTGGGCTTGATTTTACTGCATTGTGTAAAGTGGGTGTTACACACTTGATTGTTAGAAGGATGGTTTGTGTAAGACTGACATTTCAAAAAAAAATACTGAGCAAACAAGCTTTCCCACAAAACAGGCATCTTAAAACTAACTGGAGAGGAAATCACAAAGTAAAGATTCAGAAAACTGTTCTGCTTACCCATTCCAAACCCCCTCTCTGCCCCTTCGTCTTGTTCTCCAGGCTCAGGATAAAAAAAAAAAATCCTGATTTAAAAAGAAGACAAAGAAGGATCTTAAATTTATGATTGTTCTGATTTTGGTATAGGCAAAACGGTGGTTCATTGGTTAGCACTGTCGCCTTACAGCAAGAAGAGCGATGGTTCGAGTCCCGGCTGGGTCAGTTGGCATTTCTGTGTGGAGTTTGCTTGTTCTCCCTGTGTTGGTGTGGGTTTTCTCCGGGTGCTCCGGTTTCCCCCACAGTTCAAAGACATGCGCTATAGGTGAATTGAATAAACTAAATTGGCCATAGTGTATGAGTGTATTGTGTGTGAATGTGAGAATGTAAAAATGTTGGGTTCCACACAATCAAATTGTGTTGAGACAACATAAAGAAATTAAGTTAACTTATTCATTTTAAGAAATTTAAGTGGAGTGAACATAAAACAATTAAGTTGTGCCATAAAACCCAAAATAATTGTTTAGTTTCAGCTCATTTTAGATAAATAGTTTAAACAAGCAACATAGTTTTTTGAGTTTGTGCCATATATCCTTGTGTGATCAGGTATGCAGCTTTTACTCTTAGAATCATCTCCTGAATTCATTATGTCTAGTACTGCTGTGATTACTTCCGGTATTCTTACCGAAATACAACTGCCAGAACTCTTTGCGGCCATCAACTCCTGCAACAGCTGACAATAATCCGGACATTCACACACAATCACAGCTGTAGCTCATCTCACTGATTCAGGGCCGTGCAGAAAACCTTTGAGGGGCATGTGCTCAAAGTGAAGACCCGGGGGAGCAATTGCGAAGTGAAGAGGGCGGGGGGGGATGTCTGGATGTTGGCGATCGAGAACTGAAGGGGCACTTTCATTCATTTGAGGGGCATTTTTTCCTACATGAGAAAAAAGGGCATGAGCCCCACCTGTGCACGTGCCTGCACTGATTACATGGACTATATATAAACGTCACTTTCACATTTACCTAGTCTTGTTACTTCACGAACATTATGAAGCGGGTTTTCTTGTTTGTTTTTCCCGTGTTTTGATTCTTGCCTGGTTATCGTTTTGATTCTTTGCCGCCTAGCCTGACCTCTTGCCTGTACATTTGACCTGTATGCTCCTGTTTTCGACCATTGCCTGTACGACCTTGCCTTTAATAAACTGCATGTGGATCCGCACGCCTGTTGTCAGGGTCCGCTTCGTAACAAGTACATTGAGGATGATATTACTGCATTTGTTTTTGCAGTAAGTGTAGGATAGGCAAAACTAAGGCCATGGTATGGGACGCTCAAACAAAATATTTTTGTTGCTTGTTCAAGCTACTTATTTCAAATGAGTTGAAACAACACAATTATTGAGGGTTTTTTGGGACAACTTAATTATGTTCAGTACACTTAAATGTGTTAAAACAACATGACGGAATTGTGTGGAACCCTGCATTTAAGGTGCACGGTATGGTATGCTATCATTTTAGAACTTTGACTTGTCTTTTTACTGACTTTAAATTAAATACTTTATACTTTTCGCTCGGAGCAACTTAAAGGTATCAGTAAACCCTGCATTCTCTGACTAACATTTAAGATTGTGAGTCCCACAATTCCAGCTGATTCCGGCTCCCTAATGAACGACATATTTAAAGATTAATATATTAAATTAATCAAATATTGAAATGAATACAAAAGCAATATATATATATATATGTGATTATTCCTTAATACGAAAAACAGCTACAATTGAATGATCACTGAGGCACTTTTTTCTATATAATATATTTCTATATTATTCATTATTATAAAATATAATGAATAAAGAAACATCACTGAAGAGACTCACTGGATCCTCTCGCTGGGCCAATAGATGGTGATTAAAACTGCAAAGAAACAGGGATGCCAGATGGAAAGGACATTTGTAGATTTTAATGTTACAACAATAGGAAAAAGATTTTAAATCACAAAATGTGATTTTGTTTGGATTATACTCTGGATTATAGAGTGAGAAAACGCAAATTTAACAACAGGCTAATTCTGAAAAGTAGCCCTACATACATTTCTGGAGATCGCGAATTATGTAGCCAGAAGTACGTATGGCTGCATTTCATTTTTAAAATAAACGCTATGGGGCGGAATACCTTTTCGCGCTTACCAGCTGACCACTTACCTCCGTATGGGCGGCTTTTCCGCTGTTACCAGTTTGTCTAGTACGTCGGCAGATTTGTGACATGTAGCAGAGTTGACTATGAAAACGGGGTTTGAGTCTGGTGAAGAATGGTTCCAGAAAGCGGGTAAGACAAAAACAAAAGCCAAAAAATTAAATAAACAAGTAAATAACAAGGTCAGAATGGGGTAAAATCTGAAAACGTGGTAAAAATCAGGCTGCCGCGAGAGCTTTTCTTTTTCTAGATTGCTTTTGAAAACACTGTATGTTGGGTTTAGGGAAGTGGGTGGGTGCTGGTCAATCGGTGCTTTTGAAAACACTATCGGTTGGGTTTAGGGACGTGGGTGGGCCGGTCAATCTTTGCTTTTGAAACATTATTGGTTGGGTTTAGGGAAGAAGGAGGGTGGGTCAGTCAGTCAGTCAATCAGTCAGTTGACAGTGGCCTCTAGTGGATTTACGCAAGAACAGCAGGCGCAAATGGCACTCGCGAGAGAAATTTGAGATCTTAAAAAATCACAAAGCGGCCTCTGGTGCATTCGCAAAAACAAAAACTGCAAAAAACGTACCTCCTAAGACATATTTGCCATTCTCCAGAAATATATATAGGGCTACATTTTCAGAATGAGCCTGGGTTGAAATTGAACATCCTTTTTTTGGTTAAAATGATTTTCATCTCTGTGCTTGGGAAAATTATATTTCACAATTTTGTGTTCTAATTCAAGCTATTCCCATTGTGGAGTCAGTAGTATTTAGCATCTTAAGGTCTTTGTTTTTTTAAAGTCTTCTCTTTGTGAGATGGGAAAACAGTGTAAACACATCCTGTGTAAATGAGTGGGTAGGTTGTTTCATACATTTTACAGTTTCTTGTCTTGTAATTTGTATCCCAGATGACATTTGCATCCAGTTTAGCTCTGTATATAGGGGAACACAGCGAGATTACATGGGCCTTGGTTCATCGTACTGCTTACATCAGTAGAAGTCAGCAAGTCTGAAAAGAAGCATCAGTGAAGGCCATGTGTGTAAAAAGAAACTATCAAGAGCTCAGTCGTAGCAATTATAGTGACATTAACTTTATATGAACATAGCCAAGGGCCTTTCTGGAAAGTGCACACCTACATTTAAGTTATCTGTAAGATGGTATAATTATAATTATGCTCATCTTGCCAAAGTGCTAATTACAAATATAAGCCTGCGTATATATATATCTCAATATAAATGTAATTATCTTATCATGGTGAGTCCGGTTTAAAAGGAAATGTTGATTTTTTTTGCATCTCTGAAATGAATGGTGTGGAAGCACATAGCTGCTGCATGGTTGCATACTGATTAAATAATTGGAAACAGATGTTTTCCGCTTAGCACGCCAAACATTGTGCCTCCCCATGGCTTATTGGGAGTGGAGTGTTGGCCAGTGGTGACAATTTGTTTATTAGTTTACCGTATGTGTGCTTGTGCGTATTAGTGTGTTAGTAGGTAGAAATGGTAAAACCTGACATGTTGTGAGAACTAGCCAGTGATTTTGCCAAATTATGTATTTATGAAAATACAACAAAAACAAAAAAGGATTTCTAGCACAAGATTATTGGGAAAATGTGTCCAGGGCTACATTTTTTTAAACCAAAAAATATAAGCCCCGGGGGTACATATTGGCTGAATTTGTGTGTAAAATGAATGATACACTACGGGGCAGTACTGCTTACTGCCTACCTTCGTATGTACGGCTTTACCAATGTGACTGGATTGCTCGGTATTTCACCACATATGATATTGGACTTGGGACACATGACGGAGTGGACTGAGGTTCAAGTCCAGCAAAGGATGGTTCCAGAAACCAGGGATAGCAGTGTGAAATGCAGTGTGAAAAATAATGGGGCCTGACAGCTTTTCTGTTCTAGTTGGCTTTTGAAAACACTATATTTAAATCATAGGTGATCATATATTAGTCGATATAAATCAAGGTGAAAAATTATGCACAACAAGCCAACCAGCTTCTCTCATAGGCATACATAAGAAGGACGTTGAGATTGACAGAAATGTACACAGCGGCCTCTGGTGGGTTCATGAGAAATGCCACATATGAAAAAATGTGCCTCAGTTACGTATTTGTACGCACTAATAAAGTACATTGTGGCCTCTAGTTGATTTGTGAAAACAAGAACTGCAAGCAGACGTAACCCAGTGTATTTCTTGGTTCTCATACATGTAGCCCTGGGCACATATCTCCAATGAGGCTGGGTTGAGGTTTTAGAACTATGTTTGGGTTTATTACACAGGAAACAGTAAACTTGAATCTTAAGTCATTTTAATTTCTATTGAACCGTACATAGTGCAAATCTTGTCAAAACAGCTTTACAAAGAAAACGACAATAACCAAAAATCAGACATGAAGTTTCATCAGTGTGAAACTTGTCTTGAAGTAAAACTTCAGTACTTCAGGCACATTCAGTTCCATTGAAGACATATTCTTTTCACTAAAACCTAAGTAAGTTTTCTTATTTTAATACCTTTTACCAAATATAATTATCTTAGGCAGCACAGTGGCGCAGTGGGTAGCACAATCGCCTCACAGCAAGGTCGCTGGTTCAAGTTTGCATGTTCTCCCAGTGTTTCCTCCGGGTTTCTCCCACAAGTCCAAAGACATGCGGTATAGGTGAATTGGGAAAGCTAAATTGTCCGTAGTGTGTGAGTGTGAATGGGTGTGTATGGATGATTCCCAGTGATGGGTTGCAGCTGGAAGGGCAGATTGTATGGCAGATTAATAAAGGGACTAAGCCGAAAAGAAAATGAATGAATGAATAATTATCTTAGGGGTGTCACATGGCGCAGTGGGTAGCACGATCGCCTCACAGTAAGAAGGTTGCTTCGAGCCGTGTTGGCGTGGGTTTCCTCTGGGTGCTCCGGTTTCACCCACAGTCCAAAGACATGTGCTATAGGTGAATTAAATAAGACAAATTGGCTGTAGTGTATGAGTGTGTGTGTGAATGCCAAAGTGTATGGGTGTTTCCCAGTGCTGGGTTGTGGCTGGAAGGGCATCCACTGCGTAAAACATATGCTGGATAAGTTGGCGGTTCATTCGGCTGTGGCGACCCCTGATGAATAAAGGGACCGAAGGGAAATGAATGAATGTTATCTAATAATTTATTTAATACAAAATTGAACATAAGTAAAGCACTTTATAACAAAGTATAGCAGTGCAGACAGAACATTAAATGTACATAAAAGTATATGAAATATTGAAACCAAAAAATGCGCTGGAACAAATAATAGACTGATGAAAGCAAAGATTGCTTGTTAGATATACCCAGAGTAAAGTATGTCTCTTGTTTTACTTCCAAAGAGATGTCAGAGTCAGCTGTATATTGCAGAAAAATTGGTTGAGATAAGATTGTTCCCAGTACGGTACATGAGCAATGATAGGCCGCTGACACCCTGGAACTCATATCTCCAAAACAGAGGCTATCATTGTAAATAAATCAAGTCCAAACAAATTGAATACATTGAACAAAATAACTTACAATAATGGTTAAAAAATTTGTAGCCCAAACTTATATGTTAGGGTAAAATATTAAATACAATTTTCTAAAGTAGCAAAAATCAAGAGAAACAAAAAAATATATACAATTTAATATATTTATATAATTACATACTACAACATTTGTAATTGAGCCTCACGGTGGCGCACTGAGTAGCACGATCGCCTCACAGCAAGAAGGTCGCTGGTTCGAGCCTCGGCTGGGTCAGTTGGCGTTTCTGTGTGGAGTTTGCATGTTCTCCCCGTTTGGCATGGGTTTCCTCCGGGTGCTCCGGTTTCCCCCACAAGTCCAAAGACATGCGGTATAGGTGAATTGGGTAAGCTAAATTGTCCGTTGTGTATGTGTGTAAATGAGTGTGTGTGGATGTTTCCCAGTGATGGGTTGCAGCTGGAAGGGCATCCACTGTGTAAAACATATGCTGGATAAGTTGGTGGTTCATTCTGCTGTGGCGACCCCTGATTAATAAAGGGACTAAGCCAAAAAGAAAATGAATGAATGAATGAATGAACATTTGTAATTGATATAGTTTGTAATTAAATATTTTGCATGAATTTACATGTATTGTCTTTCCATTTCTAAAGCTGTTCTGTGACTAAAATATTATTTGAATAAATGTATCTGTTTAATAAATCTGTTTTGTTCAAATGCACCAATATATATTACCCATATTCACTGAGAAATGGATACAAATATTCATTTTCGAAATGTGGTGTACTCATATATGCTGAGCGCTGTATAAATATATAAACCAATTAAAAATCTCAGAAAGGAATAAATTAATACTTAAAAACATATTGCACAGTTTGTTATAACAGTTATGATATGACAAGATGCTAATTGAACTGTTTATGCACTTTTGTTACATACTGGCTATCAGTGATACTTCAAATGTGGTAGTAGTTTTTACAAATTTAATTGTATTAAACATAAAACAATTAAGTTGTCCCAACGAAATCTCAAGAATTGTGTTGTTTCAGCTCATTTGAAATAAGTAGTTTGAACAAGCAACAAAAATATACTCATATATAGTGATATTTGGGGGGTTTTCTTAGAAAAAAAGGAAGACTTCACACACATGGAAACTGTTTAGGGACAAGCAAGTGCACAGCTACCCTTTAAATGACCATTCTTATCAATGGCCGCTTTCACATATATCAAGTCTCTTCATTCGCATACAAATGCCTCATTTTGAGCAAAACGTTGGATGGACTTCCTGGATGGATCAATGAGCTCCAAAGAAGCCACAGGTCTTTGAGTTGGACGGGTCCATGTGATGAGATACCATTTTTGTTGCACCATCTCTGGTCTACGAGTGGAGGGAGGGGAGGGTTTGCCTGCAGTAAAAACAGAAAATGTCAAAAGGGATTTGTGCAGATCCCCCCAAAAGTGCAAGAAGCATGAAAATAATCAGATCCCGGATTGTTGTAGGACAGCGCCATTTCCATACAAATACATTTTGCTTTACTTTCAGTTCGAGTATTTCCCTGCTGGGCTGTAGTTACTGTGGTTTTTCAGCAGCTCACCTGTTGGCCTAATCCTTTTCTAATACAATGCCAAACATTTATGTTTTGACAGTAAATGTGAAAATCTCGCTCTCTTTCATATGTATACACTCAGTCCTCAGCATAAATGAGTACACCCCAACAGATTTCCCTTTTAAATGAATATTTCCCATAGGATTCTTTACAGTAATGTATTTGTGCATGTACTGTAAATAAGATTAGTCAGTACCAAATCCAAAACTGAAACTATTCTAACCAAAATAAATAAATAAGATCAAATTTAGAAATTAGCACACCCAAATTAAGGTAACGTGGTGGCTCAGTGGTTAGTGGTCACCTCACAGCAAGAAGGTCGCTGGTTCGAGTCCCGGCTTGGTCAGTTGGCATTTCTGTGTGGAGTTTGCATGTTCTCCCCGTTTGGTGTGGGTTTCCTTCGGGTGCCCTGGTTTCCCTCACAGTCCAAGCACATGTGGTACAGGTGAATTGAATAAACTAAATTGGCCGTAGTGTATGCGTGTGAATGAGTGTGTATGGATGTTTCCCAGTACTGGGTTGCAGCTGGAAGGGCATCCGCTGTGTAAAACATATGCTTAATAAGCTGGCGGTGCATTCCGCTGTGGCGACCCCAGATGAATAAATGAACTAAGCCGAAGGAAAATAAAAAAATATATGTAAAATGAGTTGAAAATTTGTTGTTTGTAATTATGTTTGTCAGTAACTAATTTGAACTTTCTAATCCTAAACTGAGGTGACCGAACTCTTATTTTGATGGATAAATAGTTAATAAAAGTGTTTTGTTTAAATGCACCAAATTGACTTCATTCACTGAGAAATGGATAAAAAATATTCAATATAATATGTAGTGTCTAAGCTAAGTATAATGTACAGCAAATCAGGCAGCTAGCTCTCTGCAATTCTCACATGGTCGCCCACTGAAGCTAAGCATGGCTGTGCTCGGTCAGTACCTGGATGGGAGACCGCATGAGAAAGCTAGGTTGCTGCCGGAAGTTGTGTTAGTGAGACCAGCAGGGGGCACTCAACCTGCACTATGTGTGTGTCCTAACGCCTAAGTATAATGATGAGGACTCTACGTATACTGCTCGGTGAGTAAGCTCTTGTTAAAAGAGTTTAAGGGTTTAACCCTGGGATCCTGTCCATCATGGTCTTCTAACCATCCCTATATCATAATTGGTGTGCGGTCTGTTGCAATGTGGTTGCTGTTGCATCATCCAGGTGGATGCTGCACACTGGTGGTGGATGAGGAGATTCCCCCCAAAAATGTGTAAAGCGCTTTGAGTGTCCACAAAAGCCATAAAAAGAAAGTATCAACATTATTATTATTGAATGCACATTAAGTACACATACTTTAAAATAAATTGCAACCACAATAACTCACAATCTGGACATAAAAGTTAACCAGCCAGTAAGAAGAGAAAGAGAAATTCACTACTTATGAAAAAGCTTTAAAATAAATGTTGTCAATGAATGGGAAGGCATCAAGATCCAGATGTTTCAACTCTTGAAAAGTCTATGTCAGCTTTGGAAAGCAGGACATACTTAGAAACATGCAGAAACAGAGTATGTGCGAGAACAAAAGAGCTCAGTACAACACACGCACGCACGCACGCACGCACGCACGCACGCACGCACGCACGCACACACACACACACACACACATACAATTTAACACACACATACAATTAAGACATACAATGAAAAAGTAAAATATAATCAACAAGGAAAATGTAAATGAAAAAGCTTATTTACTAGCTGTCTTAGTCCTATCACTTTAAATTAACAAACACTGTACATCTCTCTATTTTTAGGCTAAAACACTGCTTTATTTATTGATGTATGTATGCATGCATGTTTGTACATTCATTTTAGTGTCTTTTATTTCTTTAGTTTTAATTTCCTCATTTCATTATTTGCATTGGTTTGCATTGTGCGGTCCTGCATGGGTCCCCAAACATGGCAGAACGTGACTCGCGGTAGCCTAGATTTTCTCTCTATATATATACTATTCACTATGTACATGCTATATAGCTACAGGATACTACACTCCAGACAATATTGCTAAGTCAACTTCAGTGGTCAATCAGTCGGCCATTTTGAAATACAGAAATACTGGTTCATCAGACCACAGTACACATTTCCACGTTCTGATGGTCCATCCCAGATGCCTCAGAGCGCAGAGAAGTCGATGGCGTTTCTTGACCCTGTTAACATAGGGCTTCCCACAGACAACAGACCACATCCCAGACAATATTGCTAATTTCCTTTAACCCTCATGGCACTTAACAAGTTTACAATGATAATAAAGCTTGTTAACAAGTTTTTAATGATTTATGAAGGAATCATAATGCTTTGTTTTGTTCTTTCATCTTCATTTACAAGTAGCAGGGTATTTACAGCTACTGTATATTTCTGTTTGTTCGCATCACGTCCTTTTGTGCCCCCCGGCATAGTCGCAAACTGCTGTTACACCTAAAAAACATGTTCTTGATCCCTTAGTCTCGCCGAGGCGTCACATGCGGCAGTAATGATCATATTGAACGGTCACCCACTGTATATGTTTGGTATATTCCCATTTTGGTATATTGGTATATTTGGTATATTCCCATTTTGTATAGGTCACCCACTGTATAAGCAGAGGAATTTTTATGTCTATCTGGTTCTTTGGACTTTTTTCCCTGAGAAGTGTTCATTAAGTCCTTAAGTAAATTGTGTTCATAAGTTGTTCTTTAATTGATCTCTTCTGTTTTCAAAAGTACAATGTGTATCTATCCACAATGTATTTGTATCCATCTTATTGCATACGTAGCTTTTAGAACTATATATAAGTCTATGAATATGATGATCAGTAATCCTTAGGAACCCTTCTACATTGTTCTAGAGCTCATCAGTCTTCTGGATGTTTCACCCAGCAGTTTTTATGTGGTCTTTGGTGCACTGACCTCTTTTGTTCTCACTCTGTTACTGAGTATGTTCTGCTGTCCAAAGCTGGCCCAGACATTTCAAGAGATGAATCTTCTGGTTTTTGATGTCTTCCCATTCATCGACAGCATTTCTTTTAAAGCTTTTCCACAAGTAGTGGATTTCACTTTGTGTTCTCACAGGCTGTTTAACGTTCATGTCCAACATGATATCTTGCCAGATTGTGTGTTATTGTGGATGCTATTTATATAAAAGTTGGTGTACTCAATGTGTATTTACATTATACTTAATTTGGACATTACCGTGTTAACTGCATAGATTTACGGATAGTACCAAGTTATTACCCAGTTTATGTAATTCATTAATTTTCCTTCGGCTTAGTCCCTTTATTCATCAGGGGTCACCACAGCAGAATGAACCGCCAACTTATCTGGCATATGTTTTACTGGGTCATTTGACTGGGTTTTTACTGTGGCATATGCAGTACTGGGAAACAGCCATACACACTCATTCACACACATACACTACGGCCAATTTAGTTTATTCAATTCACCTATACCGCATGTCTTTGGACTGTGGGGTAAACTGAAGCACCCGGAGGAAACCCAATGCCTGGGTCAAATGCCAACTGACCCAGCCGGGACTTGAACCAGTGACCTTCTTGCTGTGAGGCGACAGTGCTAACCAATGAGCCACCATGTCGCCCCAAGTTTATGTAATCACTATGATAAATATATAGTATGCACATGTGAAACTGGACTATAACAGGACTTCTATGGTCTACCAAACTGAACAATAAATAAGCTACAGTTTCTCCTGAATGTCTCAATTTCTCCTGAAAATGTATTCACATTACTCCTATTTTGCAGTTTACCTGTCCGTTATTGTCGTCAATGAAAGATGCTCCTTATTACCTACAAAACATGTCATTGTCTCGGCCCTCCAAACATTGCTGATCTTATTCATACTTATACACACGCACACACTATGCTCGTCTGATACTGATCTGCTTGTAGATGCAACTCAGGCTCATTCTGAAAACGTACCGCTATATACATTTCTATAGAGCGCCAAATACGACCCAGGAGGTACATTTTTTTGCAGTTTTTGTTTTCGTGAATCCACCAAAGGCCGCTGTGTATGCTTTTTGAGATCTCAAATTTATCTCGCGAGTGCCATTCGCGCATGCTCTTCATGTGTAAATCCACCACAGGCTGCTGTCGACTGACTGACTGACCGATCGACTGACCCACGCTCCTCCTTCCCTGTGTCAAAGCCAGTTCCTGGAGGGCCGCAGCCCTGCACAGTTTAGTTCCAACCCTGCTTTAACACACTTACCTGTAGGTTTCAAACCATAGATATATACACTATATATCGCATACAGACCCTGAGCATGCGTCAATACAAGTTTTTGTGCACTTGGATGGGTTAAATGCAGAGCACAAATTTCGAGAATGGGTAACCATACTTGGCCATGTCATCACTTTCACTTTCAGTTTCACATCTATGGGTCAAAGCCTGCTCCAAGAGGTGTACTTGGGGTGGACCCATACCTGATATAGGTTCTGTGACAGGGTGGTTCTACAGTTTGGATACAGATTCGCTTCCAGGTTCCCAAGCCCTTTTGGATTGATCCAGGTCATGGTCTGTGCTCAACAAATAAGATTGGCAGAGCTGCACAACTGTATTGAGCAGGCACTTTTCCCTTGGCATGGCTTTGGCATTTGCTATTGACATCTCCCATTAGAAAAGAAAGGGAAAATTATGCTGTGTTATGTTGCCATCCCTCTGTGTGTTCTTCAGATAATCAGAATCTGATAATATGTAGCCCAAGCATCTAATTACAGATTTGTTGACGTGCAATGTTGCATTCCACTTCATTCAGTTCCTTAAATCAGACTGCCATATGCATACACATGCTTCAAACACTGGCTTGTAAGAAAAAACAAACCAATGAGGATGTTGAAGATCTCAATGAAGTTTATTGCAGCAAAGCAGTCACAAAGTACTGTACATGACATTACATTGGATTCTGCGGAGTTACAATGAACTCCGAACACCCTAATCTCAAATCTATTATACAGTTTTAGTTTACTACCCTAATTGCAAATGAAGTTGCTCGTGTTGCCTATGTTCTGTATGCTATTACAGTTCTGACACCTCATTGTCTGAGATGCTTCTCAGGCCCTGTTTGCACTAATGCAATTTTTGGTCCCACTTTATATTAAGTCTCCTATATTAAGTGAACTTACATCCAAATATAAATACGATGTACTTATTGTGTTCATAATATATTGCAGACACTACTGAGGTGGGATACGGGTTTGGATAGGGACAGGTGTGTTGGTTTAGGGTGGGTTAAGGTGTAAGGGATGGTCAACAGTATAATTACAGATGTATTTAATCAAGCATAAGTACAATGTAAAAACATGTATTTAAGCAACAAGTACCTGTACATTGTAACAAATGATTAATTTCAGTGTAAGTACATATTAGTTAATGCACAAATATAAAGGGGACCACGTTTTTTGATATAGTTATACCTTCTGCCCACACTGCCACTTGACCTCTGAAAACTAAGACTTCTGTATATGCTACAGAGGCCATTTTTGTTAGACATATAAAAATGGAGGCATGGATGCTGATATTTGCTCCCTGATTAGGTCTTTTGGGTCATTGCGTGTCCTTCTCTTATCCATCAAGCCTTTCTCACATGACCTTAACACTACTGGAAGATGACAAGGTAGTTCAAAAAGTATAAGCATAAACTAAAAAAAGAATATATTTAGCATGAGAAAATATACCCTTTGCTTTATTTCAGAGGCTTAGTGAAGACAGCCCATTTTTGATCCGAAGGGTCAACGGTGTATACAGAATTCTAAGACAACAGGAGCGTTAAAGGAGTCCATTGATTTGCAGATTCTAGCTCAACCCAAAACATGTGAATGTGTTTAGAGCAAGAACTTTTCCCTATTTCCCTCTACCAAGTGCATAGAATGATCTTGATTTAAAAGAAACTACTAACAGCAACTTAGCAACAAAAAAGAGCCAATGGTGTTTACACACAGCAACAGACATTCTGTTGTGTGAGCTTGTTTTTTTCAATTAAACATGCTTAATCAGAGGGCCTCACGGTGGCGCAGTGGGTAGCACGTTAGCCTCACAGCAAGAAGGTCGCTGGTTCGAGCCTCGCCTGGGTCAGTTGGCGTTTCTGTGTGGAGTTTGCATGTTCCCCCCGTGTTGGTGTGGGCTTCCTCCGGGTGCTCCGGTTTCCCCCAAAGACATGCGGTATAGGTGAATTGGGTAAGCTAAATTGTCCGTAGTGTATGTGTGTGTGAATGAGAGTGTGTGGATGTTTCCCAGTGATGGGTTGCAGCTGGAAGGGCATCTGCTGCGTAAAACATATGCTGGATAAGTTGGCGGTTCATTCCGCTGTGGCGACCCCAGATTAATAAAGGGACTAAGCCGAAATGCAAATGAATAATACTTAATCAGATCTTTTCTGGTCGTACTGTAGAATGCCCAAGCAAGGATGTATTAAATTTATGTGCTGTAATCATGCTATAAATAATTTAACACGATTGCTCACGTGTGATGATGTCTATGGGTGTGAATCAGGCTTATATTTACATAAAGATTAATCACTTGTATTTTTTTGCAAAGACCAGCACATAAGCATATACGAACTACACACATTCTAAAAGTTGTTACTTCTTCCTGCGTGTGTTTTGAATTTTAATTATATTTCCTTTACTTTATTTCCTAAAGGAGTCGTTTATCCTTTATTATTATAGGTCCATTCCACTTGAAGCAGAACTAAGAAGACCAATCAGTGACTGACATCACAGTACACTATCTGGCAAAAGTCTTGTCATCGATCCCAGTTGTAAGAGCAACAAATAATACCTTATTTGATTTTTACGATGAATCACCTGTTGAACTGCATCCGAATCATCACAAATACTGCAGAAGACCAATTGGAACCCGCATGGACCCAAGATTCTCACAGAAATCAGTCAAGTTTGGTGAAGGAAAAATCATGGTTTAGAGTTACATTAATTATGGGGGCGTGCGAGAGATCTGCAGAGTGGATGACAACATCAATAGCCTGCATCAAGACATTTGTGCTGCCCATTACATTACAAATCACAGGAGAGGGCTAATTCTTCAGCCTCCACATCAAAGTTTCTGAAAGCAAAGAAGGTCAAGGTGCTCCAGGATTGACCAGCCCAGTCACCAGACATGAACATCATTGAGCATTTCTGGGGTAAGATGAAGGAGGAGGCATTGAAGATGAATCCAAAGAATCTTGATGAACTCTGGGAGTCCTGCAAGAACACTTTCTTTGCCATTCCAGATGACTTATTAATAAGTTATTTGAGTCATTGCAGATATGTATGGATGCAGTCGTCCAAGCTCATGGGAGTCATACACAATATTAATTCTTTATATTCTATACTGTGCATTATTTCTGTTAAGTGACAAGACTTTTGTCTAAGCAAAGTCAGACCTTACTCTCCAAACTAAATAATTTACAAAAAAAGCATGATCCTATTTTATTTTGGTAAAATAAGCGTAATCTAGAGTCCTCTGCCTTTCATATAAGCCACTTCTGATACCAAATTATCAACTTGAAGTCAAGTTATTATTTGTTGTTCCTAAAACTTGGATAGGCGACAAGACTTTTGTCAGGTAGTGTACTGTGAGATGAATTCAAAAGCATACAGAGCTGTTGGCTCTCTAATTGCTCTCACTGTAATGTGATGTCACGCTGTTATCAGTCATTTATTCACATCATGTCCTCATTTATATAAAGTCATGTGCCCTGTTCCCATTTGAGCTGTATAGTTTGCTATAAAAAGCCCTTATGTTTCTTAGTTCTTTGCCTTGCTTTGTTTGTTGTAAAGTTCAATTCATATTCTTGTTTTATGTTTGTATTCATCCCAATGTCTAGTCAAGTTACTGTTTGGTTTGTATTGCTCATTTGAAACTGCATATTGGGTCTTAAATGTGCCTCAATGGATTGACATTGTAATGAGTTTCTCCATCTGTGCCGGACACCAGTCTGAATATATAAGGCTCTACATTTCTTCTGATAATTTGTTTAACAATCTGAAAACATACACAAATACACAAACACACACAGACACACAATATAAGAAGGAACACATTTGCAGATAAATCCAAACACAAGACTACTAGAAAAAACACAAGGCATGAGTGGCTGGTGACTGAGTGTTTGTCTAAACACTAGCAACAAACCAAAATCAAACTAGACAGAAGTACTGGGACCTGAAAACCATGTCCTGCACAAACAAACTGATGGTGGTGAATATTCATTCATTCATTCATTTTCTTTTCGGCTTAGTCCCTTTATTAATCTGGGGTCGCCACAGCAGAATGAACCGCCAACTTATCCAGCATATGTTTTACACAGCGAATGCCCTTCCAGCTGCAACCCATTACTGGGAAACATCCACACACACCCATTCACACTCATACACTACTGACAATTTAGCTTACCCAATTCACCTATACCGCATGACTTTGGACTTGTGGGGGAAACCGGAGCACCCGGAGGAAACCCACGCAAACACGGGGGGAACATGCAAACTCCACACAGAAACGCCAACTGACCCAGCCGGGGCTCGAACCAGCGACCTTCTTGCTGTGAGGCGATTGTGCTACCCACTGCGCCACCGTGCTGCCCCTGGTGGTGAATACTTACATAATACATAATGCAGAACCAGACACATATACACATACATACATACACACACATACAGACAGACAGACAGACAGACAGACATACATACATACATATGTAGTTGCTATGTCCTGTTGGAAAATGAAATCTGCATCTCCATAGAGTTAGTCAGCAGCAGGAAGCATCAAGTGCTCTAAAACGTCCTGGTATAAAGCTGTGTTGACATTGGACCTCAGAAAACACCAGCAGATGACATGATCAACTGACTGTGGAAACTTTACACTGGACCTCAAGCAACGTGGATTGTGTGCCTCTCCACTCTTCTTCCAGACTCTACCAAAGTAAATGCTAAATTTACTTTCATCAGAGAACATAACTTTGGAGCACTCAGCAGCAGTCAAGAGTGGCTTGACACAAGGAATGCGACAGCTGAAACCCATGTCTTTCAAACGTCTGTGCATAGTGTTTCTTGAAGCACTGACTCCAGCTGCAGTCCACTCTTTGTGAATCTCCCCCAGATTTTTGAACGGATTTTCACAATTCTCTCCAAGGTGCAGTTATCCCACTTCTTTCTACCACATATTTTTTTTCCTTTTGCCGCTGTTAATGTGCTTGAACACAGAGCTCTCTGAACAGCCAGCCTCTTTTGCAAGGACCTTTTGGGTCTTGCTTTCCTTGTGCGAGGTGTCACGGTCATCTTTTGGACAACTGTCAAATCAGCCGTCTTCCCCATTATCGAATAGCCTACAAAACTAGACTGAGAGACCATGTAAAGGCCTTTGTTTTGAGTTAATTAGCTGATTAGAGTGTGGCACCATGTGTCTTCAATACTAATCCTTTTCACAATATTCTCATTTTCTGAGATACTGAATTTGGGGTTTTCATTAGTTGTCATCAAAATCATCAAAATTAAATTGCACTTCTTGAATGGAAATCAAGGGCAAAGAGTGCAGGTCAAATGGAAATACTTCAGTAGAGTATGTGAAAAAGCTACTAAAGTACACATTACATTTACTTTGTTACTGTCCACCACTGGCAAGTATAAATCACAAGGTATTATGTGCTGAAAGAAGAGGTAGAAACAGGTTAATGGGTAGGTCTAGAATCAGTTGCATAAATCTCAGCCGAGCCTGGCATTTATAAGACATCAGCCACATTACTAAACAGTGACATTATCTAGAATGAAACACAGTGTCTGTTACTCTGCCAATGGCTGTGGGATTGTGCATTTCAGAGATTTACAATTCAGTTCACTTCCCACTCAACCCCAGTCTCCCACCCAAAAAGACTTTTCATGGAGTGATAGCAAAATCGTAAATATCTCTTTGAGCTGCTTGATGTGTGTTGTGAATTTGCCGCTGTTTCTTTGTGGCCAGGCACACATCATTGATAAGCAATGAAGATTCTTTTTTAGCTCAAAAATTAATGCTCATTGTGCTCATTCCTAGTGCTATGCATGAGTTCTCTTGTTGATAAATCCAAGTGCAAACTGGGAAAAGTAGTATTGTGAACTGTGAGATACTTCAGTGCAACCTAATCAATGTTTTTTTTACCCAAATGCTTATAATCTGCATGCAAAATGATGGAAGATGCAGGTGGCATTGGCTACACTAAAATTTTACCTTGATCAACATCTTTCCCATTGGAAGCAAGTACTGTTTATGTGCACTTGGTGGTCATTTTATTGTGTATATCTGCACAGGATGCTTGTTTTTCTCACAGAATGGCTTGGGTTGAACTATAGACATTCTCTTCACTTGTAATGTTGTTACATATGTAATACTGTTTGTAGGTCCAAGCTTCTACTCATTTAAAAGCCATTCATGACCACTGTTTTGCCATTTCACTCATTAAAGCAATTGTTTTAAAAAATCATGGTGTACACTTCAATTGCTGGACTGTCTGAAAATCTGACATTAGGCATGGATCTTAATATTTTGGTTATGATTTTTAAAGCTCACGTATGATCATGGCAGGGCGCACCCTTATAGATAGGGTGAGGAGCTCTGTCACCCGAGAGAAGCTCAGAGTAGAGCCGCTGCTTCTCCACATCGAGAGAAGTAAGCTGAGGTAGCTCGGGCATCTGTTTCCTCCTGGACACTACCTAGGGAGGTGTTCCAGGCATCTCCCACCAGAAGGAGGCCTCGGGGAAGACTATGTCTCTTGCCTGGCCTGGGAACGCCTCGGGATCCCCCTGGAGGAAGTGTCTGGGGAGAGGAAAGTCTGGGGTTCTTTCCTGAGACTGCTGCCCTCGCGACCCGGCCCCGGAAAAGCAGATGAAAATGAATGAATGAATGAATAATTTTTACAGCATACCATGAAGTATTACATCACACTGTGAGAGTTTATAAGTACAATTTGTTGAGCCTCTCCATGTTAATTAAAAGAGCATTTGAACCCAGGAACTGACATTTAGTTTACATTTAGAGACATAAAGAACATGGCTGATGCAAATGTGCAAAACTGGTGCAAGTGTTGGTTAAAGTGTCAGAGAGATGAAAGAGTGTGCTGTCTGCAGGTGGTTTGTCAAGCCCACTCACCTGTGTGAGGCACACTCAGAATTGATAATGTTTTAGGGTTGTCATGTGGTGAAGTGGGGGAGAGAAGAGGGGTTCAGGTGATCTCAGAAGAGATGGGTTTTATGTTGTTGTTTAAATGGTACTAGTGAATCAGCAGTCCGTGTGGGATTAGTGAAGATCAATCCACCAGCGTGGAACATTGAATGAAAAGGTTTTGGAAAGTGACGTATATACTCTCTGCAAAGGTTCCACAATGTTTTCATTGTAGCCTATCACTTTTTTAGTGATGGATTGGTGTTTTATGTTTCAAAAGTCTGAACAATTAGCAGAACATGTAATCTTATGTGCAGTGTTAGGTAATATATTACATTCCAAAGTCACTTAAAAAGGATCCATGTGGAGATTATCGGTTTGCATTTGAAATGTAAAACAGCACCTTAGCTGTTCACTGGTCTACATTCTTCACTAATTATAATTACTGGTCTATAAGCGCCACCTACTGGCAGAGATGATTTAGCAATTTTATTCAGCATGTAAAGTGTTTTCTGCAGTGGTGGTTAATGTAGCATAACTTTTACACATATTTGTTTAACTAAGTCAGTATACTTTTTTTATTATGTTTTAATTCTTAATTTGAAATAATAAAATTAAATTTAAATAAACAACTGCTCAAGCTAATTAATGACCACAATGTAGATTTACTCTGCGGGGCTTGCCTCTAATTTCATTGCCAATAAGTTTACCACAGTCCGTGATGAAGCAAATAAACTAATATTTTGTCATATTTTATTTTTCTTAGTTTTCTTGTTTCTAGCTTAATAAATAATAAAAAAATATATAATTTTTGTTCTTATACTATATATATTTTTTATTGCTGAATGATAATTTTCATTTTTATATAGTCCTCCTGACAGTATGATTCAAAGGCAGTGATTTATTACTAATTTAAACACATTTGTTTTTGCAATTTATTTATTTTTATTCTGCATGAGTGTTAGATATTCAAAAATGTCAACTCACACCTCGTTAATAAATTACTATATTATCAGAGATCATAAATATAAGAAACTAGTTATTATACACTAGTTTAAGAGTAGGCACGGAGGTCCACCCTATTTCACCAAGATTCACTTAGTTAAAATTTCTGCCCTCACCACTGAAATATAATGGAATTCAAGAAATCCTTTCAGTGCAAAAACTGTAACTACAGTACAACACAAGAATGTACTTTGGCCTCACATGAGGCACCGAAACTGCAGTGATATTTACTTGGTCTCACCAAAACTGCAGTGAAATTTTGGGATCGTCTCAAATATTAACATCAATATTGGTATTGGTATTAATATTGAGACTCACTCAATATCACTCAAGGTGAACGTGAGTGTCAAACTGAATCACTTATTCTCTGTTGGGGTCACCAGTTTATCATCTGGCCAATCTGAAGGATTTGTGAGATTGTCTGTAGAGCCTTTTACATAGTTACCTTGCTGTTTTAGGTGGAGCAGTGCTGTGTGCAGAGCAATAGTGATTCGGTCTTCTGTAGACCTATTGGCTCTGTATGCAAATTGGCATGGGTCGAAGGTATTTGGGAGGTTGGAATTGATGTACTGCTCCACCAGCCTCTCAAAGCACTTCAGAATAACTGGGGTAAGTGCAACTGCTCAGTAGTCATTAAGGCTACTGATGGCTGTTATTCTTTGGTATTCGGATGATTGTCAGGTAGATGGTCATTGACAGGGACAGGTTGAAAGCTTTGTGAAGACTCCAGAGAGCTGGACTGCACATTCTTTGAGTACTCTTTCTGTTATTCCATCTGGACCTACAGCCTTCATTGAATGCAAATCATCCAAAACAAAGCTCTGTTACCAGTTCAGAATGTCCATACAAATGAATCTGTACATCTTGAAACTAAAAAAAAATATTGACCCATCGCCTCATACCAAGATAACTTCAAAACAAAAAAAAAGGAAACTACAGTCTGTTAACCTTATCTAGGTATTAATCACACTGAAATAGCATCATCAACAACAACAAACACAACTTCAGCTCCATTCGACTAGAGTCCCACGCTTGAGCTGACACACAATGACAACCAAACAGACATGCAGCTCAGTGCCTGGTTTTTCACCTTAAATATGACAATTACGGGGTAATTTCCTCTTACCTAATTTACTAATTTAAGGGTGTTGTATATAATCCCTTAACTGGTTTTAATAGATGGGCCTCACGGTGGCGCAGTGGATAGCACGTTCGCCTCACAGCAAGAAGGTTGCTGGTTCGAGCCTCGGCTGGGTCAGTTGGCGTTTCTGTGTGGAGTTTGCATGCTCTCCCCGTGTTGGCGTGGGTTTCCTCCGGGTGCTCCGGTTTCCCCCACAAGCCCAAAGACATGCGGTATAGGCGAATTGAGTAAGCTAAATTGTCCGTAGTGTATGCGTGTGAATGGGTGTGTATGGATGTTTCCCAGTGATGGGTTGCAGCTGGAAGGACATTCGCTGCGTAAAACATATGCTGGATAAGTTGGCGGTTCATTCCGCTGTGGCGACCCCGGATTAATAAAGGGACTAAGCCGAAATGAAAATGAATGAATGAATGGTTTTATTAGGTGAGAGAAACATGGATACAAGGACTGGACATGAACAACAATAAATGCTCTTCATAACTCATATTAAGCAGGGTTGTTTTATGCAACACCCTTAATTTTAAGGGACACATACGGGGGTGATCTTGAAAATTACCCTTAAGGTGTTTTATGCAATCGGGCACGCGTCCTTAGTGATCATGCTCAGCAGAAATTCACAGCTGTCTAAGCTTATCTTGCTTCTTGTCAGCGCTCCTCACACCAGTCAAAGGCTCTTTCTTGCCAAAATAATAATCTAAACTATCCATAAAACAGACTTCTTTCTTTTTACATGAAGACTTCTCTCATCCTTCTGTTTTTCTTTATTTTTTTATTTCTGCTTTCCGTCCTTCTGTCTAAACCCGATTCAAAATAAAAGTCATTGAGTACCTCTACAAAATGTAGACAGCTCTCACCCACTAAGGATTTCCCAGTGTGACTATATTATATATCAAAGTTTAATGCAAAGGGAGACATTGGCTTTTACAGAGTTAGCTTAGCAAAGCCTACAGCGAACAAAGTTTGGAGACTACAAAAAAATACATTCATAATGCGATCATAAACCCTTCAGTTTACACGCATTCACAGGTTGCGCGAAGGGATGTTGCCAGATGCGTTGTAATGTTATAGTAGAGTAAGCTAAAATGCCATCCAAACGCTGCTATTTTCACAGAGCTTGTTCTGTTTCTGTATTTGGGATTCCAAAGGACACGACACAAAGAGGGAAGTGCTTACAATTTAATTTTAATTAGGTTCCAGTTATAAAAAAGATATAGCTCTAGCATTTGACAAAGGAGAGCTTCCAGATTCTCTCCCAGTTCAGTGCTGGATTCGGCTTAAACTCCTCAAAGAAGGAGCAGTCCCAACGAGAATAGAAGATTTTTATTTGTTAAAATTGATCTATTACATACATAGTTTCTAGCATTAATGGTATGTTGTAGCAAGAACATAAGCAAGGATGTAAACAACAGGAAATGCTGTTTGGCATCGTAAAAAAGCGTAATATTTATCTGTCAAACCCCTGTAAACAACCACAGTCTTCACCAGCACTGCAGTGTATCTCTATGTGGCCGCTTTCTGTACGTTCATCATCTCAAATAACGAACTCGCAAAAGAGATGTGAACGTTTCATATTAATTACACATGCTTATAACTCGAATATATATATATATTACTACACCTATAGCGCATGTCTTTGGACTGTGGGGAAAACCGGAGCACTCGGAGGAAACCCACGCTAACATGGGGAGAACATGGAAACCCCACACAGAAATGGCAACTGACCCAGCCGAGACTTGAACCAGCGACCTTCTTGCTGTGAGGCGATCATGCTACCCACTGCGCCACCGTGAGGCCCGGTTGTGAAGTTAATGAGAATTATTTATATTATTTATAAAATTTCCCATTTATTGTATTTTATTAACGTCTACACCCAGCTCCAACCCTAAACCCAACCATCACAGTAACACAAAAACAGTAGTTGTACGAGTATTATTTATGCTATCTATTAAATTACCCAATACATTGTATTTTTTTAACGCCTACCCCCTCCCCACCCCTAAACCCAACCCACAAAATATTACTTATTGTTATACAGTGTCATAAAAAATGCTGCTATTTTGATGTGCATACCACACTTCTGGCCGGCTGCGCATCCGATCTAGACTTTACCTTGTTTTTATGTAGCTGAGTAGCAGTATATAATTAAAGTAAGATATATGAAAAAACAACGTGAAATTTTTTTCAAATGAAGCATGAGCACACATTGCTTTGCACCCCATAAACACAACCAAGCCTTAAAAATACACTGGACCATTGTGTATAAGATACACAATGGACCACCCCTTTAACTGCGTTCATTAGCATTATTTGAGCTCATGCATTCAGCCTTATTTTCTTCATGCATGGGGAACGCATGACCTAATTGTTCATAGCCTCTATGTTCAATTATATTATTGAAAGCTATCATAATTTGATGTATTTTTTGATAGTAGCCTACTGCTGAAAACAGACTCATTATTTTTAACTAGGCTCCTATTTTTCTTTTTACAGATTAATTATTTATTTACCTGTTTATTAGTTTATTTAGATACAGTGCTCAGCGTATATAAGCGTATATCTTTTAAATTCAAATTTTTAATAGGAAGCTATACAATATTATATTTGTGAATATGCATTAGATTAGTCAGTACTGAAGCCAAATCTGGAGCTTATCTAACAAAATAACTTACAATAACGGTCCAAAAACTAGTACACTCGAATTTATATGTTATAGAAAAATATTAAATACAAATTTAAAAAAGAGGAAAAATCAAGAGAAGCAAAAGAATTGAAAAATGTAGTTGAAATTTTGTAGGTTGTATTTTTTGGCAATATTTTGCTTGAATTTAATTGTTTTCTTTCAATTTTTAAATATGTTTGGTGACTAAAATATTATTTTAATAAATATATCTGTTTAATAAATTTTGTTTTAATAGTTTTGTTTAAATGCACCAAAATACATTGCCCATATGCACTGAGAAATTGATAAAAATATTCATTTTTAAAATGGGGTGTACTCAATTATGCTGAGCACTGGATTATTTGTTATATTTAAATATCCTTCAAAATAATTAATCAAATCTGTCAGTTGCACATATTACAGTGGGCCTTGGAGAGTCAGATAAGTGACAGTGCTGCCCCTGCATTGGTTTAACTAGTTAAATTGTTCTTTGATTTCTACATAGTAGGTTTATGGCTTTGGTAAGTTAAATAAATCTCCAGAAATGGTTTTATATGCTTATTTATTACTCCGTAAAATACCTCTAGAATCAGAAGGTCCATAATTGACCATATATGGATTGTGTCATGAATATTAATGAGCTCCACTGTGACATGCAGTTCTCTCTCTCACACACAGACAGCATGATGTACGCTGAACACAGACAAATATAAACCCAGAGTACCGTTAATCTTTTTTGCTCACGAGATGTGGATAAAGGCTAAATTATAATTAAACTTGACAAAAGAGATCGATAGAGATGTATCATGATGTATTTTTAAGCTGTAATGTCACAGAAAACACAGCCAGCAATTAAACATACCGTATGCCTCTTCAAAGGGGAGCTGAATAAATGTAAAAATCTGCAAATCTTGCATTTTGCATCCTGACCCGAGTATGAACATGTCTCGTGCTGTCGTTGCAAAGTAACGCACAGTAAACAATCTGCGGTTGCGTTTTCAGAATAAAAGCACATCATACTTAGTAAGTTAAATATAAGCTTTAAAATCACTAGTGAAGAGAAAACAATCATTGTTTTCTTACTAGAAAACGCAGCCTGAGAGGTGCTTATTAATGATCTCAGAGCTACATATGAGTCTGTGTTCTCTTGATTACGTCAGGTCTGGATGAATGACATAAAGTAGTCATACATGCAAATGCGGAGAGCATGGCCCGTGAGTCTCGTCACAGTTGGTTTTGTCCTCTGATTGGCCTGTTGTCCACTGGGGTTCTCATGGAATTTACATGATAACGAGTAAACAATGGTGTATAAGGCTCACGGTATGTCCATTTCCATATACTGATCTCTTATTACTCTACTGTGCCTTGGTATACCCAGATTTTCATTATAGGGCACCTTTAACATAAGAACACATTACATTAATATATGCACCTAAAATATGCTGACAGAAAGTTAATGCGTTTAGGGGGCAAAATTGAAGCTGTGACAATATGTTACCGCATAGGTTATGCAGCACTGATGCATGTATTTGAAACGTAACATTCTGTAGTACATTTAGATATTAAGGGCATATTGTGATTTCATTCATCATACAGTAGGCATCCTTCGTCTTCTCATGTAGTCTAAATAGTCTCTATGTCATCATGTGTAACGATTTTGTGTCTTTTTGGATGATATTGTGTCATTTTTGATGCATCCACACTCTACAGCGTTTGTGTCTTGAGGTCAGTCTGTCTGATGCAATTTTTGATGTGCGGACAAAATTCACTGGGCTGAGTATTATACTTAGCCAATCACCATAAACTGGAAAAAAAATAAATGTACAAAGTAATGACTGCAGTTTGAAGGAAAATAGCGCAGTGAAAATATAGAAACAGCTGTAGAATGTACTCAAGTTGAAGTACACAATTTTCAAACTACTTAGTAAAGTACAATTCCTGATAAAAACTACTCAATTACAATAATTTAAGTATTTGTAATGTGTTATTTTACACCACTGATAGCAACTAGAAAGGTTATAAACATTCTACAAAGGCTACTGAACTATCCCATTTCATTACCAGCTTGTCTAATGATTCCTGTTGACACAAAATAGCACATAGCCTGTTTTTGATAACAGTGAGTAATATAGTGCTGGCCTGTGATTGGATTGAGTCCCTCCAGGAAAAAAAGTGATCCCTGATGTCTAACTGAGCTTGGCCACAGTAATGGATTTTCAGTGACTTGGGAGACGGGCCAGGCTAACTTCACCTCGATGACCTCATATAGTCCACTCGTTACTTGCAGTGCCTTTGAGGCAGTTTATTCAACTGTGACAGTCTCCATGACAGTAGCTGATGACACCCTGCAACTCCTTAAACATCAGTTTGACTCATTTTGTGAAATGCAATGTATTGCAAGATGTCAGCAAGATGAAAGCAATCTTCTAAGACATGTGGGTTTAGTCCTGGTATGCTCTGCAGGCGACA
>CAIGQW010054451.1:2607144-2618254 GCA_903798125.1 Danio choprae
AATAAAAGTGACAACAAATGCATACAACACACAAACAATGCAATGTAATTGCAAAAGAAATCTATTTTATTCTTGCATTGCAATACAAAGCTTCAAAATCCACAATATTGCGAGTAATAAACATAATTTAATGTCTTTTTTTTTTTAGCTTTCTTCATTTCCCCTCTTCAGCAGCGATAATAAAAGAGTCTGCAGGAATGAGTGCTTGGTAGTGCTTGAGAGCACTGGGACTGCTGCGCTTGAGAATGCAGAAGCTGTTTGACTAGAAACTATGGTGCATAATTGTGCAGAGACCTGTTGCACAAAATGAGTTGCAGAGTAATTTTCGGGTAGACAAAACCAAACCAATCCAAACTGGTTAAGATCATATAAAGTGGTTTCTGTGGTTTGCTTGATATAAAACTTCTCTGTTGACATGGGGTTTAACCCAGAGTTTTTGAAGACTCTGGAGCACATTCAGCTGAAAGTTTAACACATGCAGCAAACAACCAATCACGCCAAGCATAAGAGGGTCAGTTTGATTTATTTCTCGCCATAGTGGCAGCAATTCACTTCTCTGTTGAAGTCTAAGAGGTTTTGTTTAAGAAATATAATACATTTAATTGCAAGATAACAATAAACACTGCTGGTTCTGCAAACGTTTGCGGCAACTTACCGAAAATATTATTATATCAATGCAAATCATTTAACTTGATTGTAACGTGAGGACGCTTTACGACAAAGTCCAAATGCAGGTTTATTAAAGAGAATCGTCTTACAGTCAATGGTCGGAACCGGAACGAACAGGTACATACAGGGAAATCCAGAGTGTGGTCATGAACAGGCAAATGGTCATCAAATCACCGGCATATTAGCTGTCAAAACACATGCATGACTGCATTCCTTAAAAAAAAACAGTTGAATATTGTGCATGTCTATTATCATACACAAACTGTACTAAAGCTGGGTCGGTACCTTAAAATACTTGTTTGCGTCTAAAAAGTCCATATTAATAAATGTTCTCTTTGAAACCCTTAAGGAGAACCATCCCAGTGTTTGTACTTTTATTTCGGAGTGCAGATTGCATAAGTTTTATTTATATTTATATTTATACTTATATAGGCTGCACGGTGGCACAGTGGGTAGCACCATCGCCTCACAGCAAGAAGGTCACTGGTTCGAGCCTCGGCTGTGTCAGTTGGCATTTCTGTGTGGAGTTTGCATGTTCTTCCCGTGTTTGCGTGAGTTTTCTCCGGGTGCTCCGGTTTCCCCCACAAGTCCAAAGACATGCGGTACAGGTGAATTGGGTAGGCTAAATTGTCCATATTGTATGTGTGTGAATGAGTGTGTATGTGTGTGTGTGGATGTTTCCCAGTGATGGGT
Organism: Danio choprae; assembly: GCA_903798125.1. Classification (NCBI taxonomy): domain Eukaryota; kingdom Metazoa; phylum Chordata; class Actinopteri; order Cypriniformes; family Danionidae; genus Danio; species Danio choprae. The sequence goes on from CAIGQW010054451.1 coordinate 2,608,507, forward strand.
TGCAGCTGGAAGGGCATGAGTGAAAAAACTTATATATTTATATAATTTTTATAAAACTATTTACTTTTTTCCCAAGTGTATATAACTACTACTGTAAGAAAATGTCAGCATTTGGTACACACTTTCAGTATTACCTTTGCTTGAAAAGACCCGATCTAATCCTGTTTGTATGCAATAAGCCTGCTCCCCAGCAGGTTTGAGCTACCAGACCTGTTGCTATGACAACAACTCTCGGATGAGTTTTGAAGAACGAAATGATCCTGGATCGTGTCAAATCATCAATAACCACATCCAGCTAATTAAGTAATCCACCTACGAAGAACGGACCCCTGGTAATGAATCAATGATGAGCTTCAGGGTGTGTGTGTGTGTGTGTGTGTGTGTGTGTATGTGTGTGTGTCATCAGCGGAAAACTGAAACAGGTGTGTGTGAGGTGCATGACAGGATTTGTAGTCCATATGGTGGCAGATTTGTAGTTCTCCAGCGTTTTGTATGGACTGGATCGCTACTGATTGTGACATTGATCATGCAAGTTCATCAACAGCTCAAAAGACAAGCTTTATATGGTAAAGCAAACTCATATGCAGATATTTAAATGTATATTTAAATGTAAAGCCATAATTAATGCTAGTTAATATTTCCAAACTACTTGAATATTAGTATAAATATAAATAAATATCATTCATATAAAATAAATTAATTCATTGCTTTTATTTGGAGCAATAAATAAATAAATAAGCACAGGGTCTGAAAGTGGCTTTATTGCATCAGCTATATACTGCATGTGTCACTTTTCTCAAAGCTAATTGGTTCAGTGTGGGTTTGCGATCTCTAACCCAGAATAAAGCCTGCTTCGGAGCTGGTTAGCCATGTAGTGTAAGTTACTGTGGAAACGAAACCCAATCAAATCCAAGCCACCTTCTTGAGCCCAAAACTCAGGGTGCGTCTCAATCAGCTTCCTTGTTCAGTAGTCAGTACACTGATCATGGGGTCAGATATTTGAAGTGCTGTCTCAATCACAAATTCTTCCAGTGTACTGAAATAGGTCTCACAATGCATCGGAAAAATCAGGGCACATTGATGCGCAGTATGTGTGCTTCACAGAATTTATAAGCACAAAACATGAATCATGTGAACCAAATCATCAAACATAAAGACAAAAAAACTGATGTTTTTATTAAAAAATATTTATTTATATACATGTAACATGAAAAAACATAGGGCAGCACGGTGGCGCAGTGGGTAGCACAATCGCCTCACAGCAAGAAGGTCACTGGTTCGAGCCCCGGCTGGGTCAGTTGCCGTTTCTGTGTGGAGTTTGCATGTTCTCCCCGTGTTTGCGTGGGTTTCCTCCGGGTGCTCTGGTTTCGCCCACAAGTCCAAAGACATGCGGCATAGGTGAATTGGGTAAGCTAAATTGTCCGTAGTGTATGTGTGTGAATGAGTGTGTGTGGATGTTTCCCAGAGATGGGTTGCAGCTGTAAGCGCATCTGCTGTGTAAATTCATATGCTGGATAAGTTGGCGGTTCATTCCGCTGTGGCGACCCCAGATTAATAAAGGGACTAAGCCAAAAAGTATAAATATAAAATGTTTATATTTATATAAATTATTATATGTAGTAAGCTGTTTATTCAATTATTTTTTGCATTATTAAAATTAATTCTTCAGTTCTCTACCTTCTTCTTCACGATTTGCAGAGCCACTAAACCTTATTGCAATGTACTTTTATGAAAACTACATAAAATGAATATATGAACAATATTAGTTCTGCTGTAGTTTATAAAATCAGTGTGTCTGGATGTGTACTGAACCAAGCTCATCACTGTCCTTACCAGTGCCCGAATTTGTGTACACGACCTACTGATCCATGACCTCAGTAGCTATAGGGAGCTTATTGAGACGCACCCTCAGAGTTTGCTCAAACTAAATGCAAACTTTTCATGGTAGAAACCTCAAACCGGCTTTGTGCAACAGGCATCTGAGCATAATCTCCAATGATTACTTAGGTGAGAAGCAAACAAAGGTCAGACATGTCTTCCAGAAAGCTATTTCTGTGGTCCGGATGACTAGAAAGGTGAGACTCAGCTCCAGTCTTCTAGTCTCCTCTGAGGAAAAACAAACTTTTTAAAAAATCTAAAAATCTCAAAATCTACTTCAAGGATGTCTAGTTTAAGCAAGCTTGCTAGCAGTACAGCACATCGAATATAACATAGAGAATACAATAAAATACATATTACAACACTCGCATATTACAATGAAATACATATTACAACACTCCCCAGTGACAGACCAGTCTCCGCATTGATCCCGTGGGCCAGCCTGAACACCCGTCGGTGACCTACTCACGCCTGCAGCTTCTCCACGATGGACGTCCAGCGTTCTCCTACCTCCAGCACCTAGACTGCAGCTCTGCACTAGAAATTTGGCCAGAGGAGAAATGGTCGTGCTCAACTGAGCCTGGTTTCTCTCAAGGTTTTTTTCTTTCACTTTCGTCAATTGGTGAAGTTTTGTTCCTCGTCACTGTCGCCACTGGCTTGCTTGGGTTTGGGACTTTTGGAGCTGCGCATCGATGGATTTGCTCTTCAGTGTTGGGACTTTCAACAGGGAAAATTAAACCACACTGAAATGAACTGAACTGAACTTCAACTCTGAAAACTGGACTGACACACTTTCAATTTACTAGAACTTCTATGTTAAGCTGCTTTGACACAATCTACATTGTAAAATTGTGAATTGAGTTGAATATATTGCAGACTAGTGTTGTCACGATACTGCAATTTCCAACTTCGATACGATATCTTGAAATATATCGATATTCAATACCATTGTTGATACTTGGTTGGGGGGGGGGGGCACCTATAGCGCATGTCTTTGGACTGTGGGGAAAACCGGAGCATCCGGAGGAAACCCAAGCCAACAAGGTGAGAACATGCAAACTCCACACAGAAATGCCAACTGACCCAGGCGAGGCCCGAACCAGCGACCTTCTTGCTGTGAGGCGACAGTGCGACCCACCACGCCATACCACAATCTTAATATTGTTATCAATTGTTCATCTCAGTCATTTATTATTAATTCAAGAGTTCGCACTTAGATATTGCTTGATAATATTAGCAGGTTTGGCATGCTGTCCCAGGAGAGAACCTTGAGGTCAGAGATAATTGAGCCCAGGGCTCCCGCCTGGTAAATAAGCATATAAGGGGGTACGAGATCAGATAATTCTCAAGAGGTCCCCCTGGTACAGGAGGAAAAGGGGGAGATGGGGTGGATGGGGGGTTTCTTCGAAAACAAAGATAAGAGAGTAGTTTTTTGACAGGCTACTTATAGGGAGTTTGTATTAATCTGATTGGCTTACTAGTGAATACTGATGAGAGACCGGCTGCGATCAATCATATCATGTGCTCCTCTCGAAATTAGTTTGTGAAACTTTACTTATTCATCAGCATCGATACTAACCTAAAGCAAGATTGTTTTAAATATTTCAATATCATTATTTTGACAACACTATTCCAGACAAACTTTAAACATTATTATTAGCCATGGTCAATAATCAATAATCACAGAAAGAATATATATGCCAGTCAATCTTGGTGTGGTCAATATTCCAATAACCAACTCTTTACAAACCTCATCTTTACATAATTTCCATATGCAAATTGTAATAACTATTGGGTTTAAGAGTACACGACTCTTAAAAAATGCTAATTGCTGACTGTAAATTCAATCTATGCCTTCACATTTTATTGTAACATAGTTCTGTTTTTATTTTCTTTGTAATTTTGTGTCCTTGTAAACGACACCGACATGGACACATACACCCCGACACACACACACACGCACGCACACATACACGCACACACGCACACACACAATACTATTCAAGGGTACTTGAAAGTTAACAGTACTGTTCATGATGGCGAAACTGCTGGTGTGTTTCTCCTGAGTAAACTATCAGCTCCGCATTATTTTGAGCGTGCTCAGCTACAAGATGTTATGACAGCACCAGACAGCCAGCTGCTTAATCTCCCTTTTATATGCAGATTGATTCCAGATAAGGCCGATGACCGTAGTGTGATCCTCAAACTTCAGGAGGTTGACTGAGTGATCTGTAGATGTGCAGTCATTTGTGTGCAGCCGAAGAGGAGCGGGGAATCACACATCTGTGTGGAGTGCAGCGTTGATTGTGCAGGTGTTGGATGTGAATTTACATAGCTTCATTATCTGCTGCCTGTCTCTTTGCGACCCACTGACAGATGGAGGTGGGCACAGAGATCTGGCTCTGAGGGAGGCTTGGTATGATTGTGTTGATGGCTCAACTAAAGAACACAAATAGGATGCTTGGATAAGTTCAATATATGTTCATATGTTACAGAATGTAGTTCTGTCCTAGTGAATAGATGCTATTATACTTACATGTAGTATAAATAAACATAGGGGGTGGACAATGAAACTGAAAAACTGGCCAATTTAGTATTGGAGATTTCATGGGTAAATTGGACCAGCCAGGTGGTCCAATAGGAGTAACTGTGGACAAAAATGTCAGTATCACTGTCTTTCCCACACCCAGGAGAGGTATGGTGTGGAGAAGCCCCAAAGAAGCATATCACTCAGACTGTTGCATGTCCAGAGTGAAGCATGGAGGTGGATCGGTGATGGTTTGCACTGCAATATCATGGCATTCCCTAGGCCCAATACTTGTGCTAAATCGTCACATGACTACAGAACCATTTTAGAGGACCATGTGCAGCCAATCATTCAAACATTGTTTCCTGAAGGCAGTGCTTTGTATCAGGATGATAATGCACCAATACACACAGCAAGACTGGTGACATAGTGGTTTGATGAGCATGAAAGTGAGAGTGGAACATCTCCCATGGCCTGCACAGTCACCAGATCTAAATATTATTGAGTCACATTGGAATGTTTGGGAAGAGCGAGTCAGGAATACTGCATATGTGTACTTCATAAAATGAACTTCAAATATACTTATCTTATTTTCATAAGGGGACAGCCTTAACCCGTGTCTTAAGCCGAAGCTAATCTGCGCTAATTTGTCCGATGACCCAGTCTGTTGCGATTGGTTGACTGCGTTCAGTGCGAGACAGAGAAATGCCCACCAAGGCTATGAAGTAGCAGAACGTATGCGAGAGCCCAATGCAGGAATGCAATAAAGCAATGCATTAAACACCAGCATATTTCTCTACTCTTAAACCTAACCCTAAGTAATAACAATGACACACATCCAGTATTAATCCACACAGTGGCAAAAGTTGAACTATTTTGAAAATCGACCACGCAGCGCGTGTGAGGAACAGCTGATGATGGCCATAGCAACAACAAACAGCAGAGGATCGCGAGTTCAGAAAAGGAAGAAGCACACGTCACGTTTTCAACATGGTTTTGGACACAATATGTGAATAGCCCATAACGGTTTAACTTGAGAGATACAGTACAAGCACTGATCTATAATAGATAAGTGATTACAAGCCGCGTGGAGCGATTACAAACTATATCACAGAATTAAACACATACTTTGCAAACTACATAAAACGAGGCAACAATTTTAATTACACTTACATGTTATGATCCGGAGAAAGAAGAAACTGGTCTATATGAACTGTAACAGTAACTGACAAAGTCCCTGTCAAAATCTGACAAAATCCCACACATAATAGTCTCTGCTGTTCCTTCCTTTAATAGCAAACGGCCGGCGAATCCGCCCTGCAGCATAGGTTATTGTCTCAATCATCATAAAAATAACAGGAACAAACAGCACTAGGTTGGCTATACTATACTGTGGTGTTGTGAAAATGAACTTTAACCCTTTATTCCCCGCATCCGAATCTCCATGTGTCTGTCATCGCCATCTTCACGTCATGATCAGTCCCGAGCTCTGCTAGTGTCTGAAGGGAAATGCGCGTTCACATTTTACCGGATCTGGAGCTACATATTTGGTGATGTATCTACGTCGATGCGTTCAAGCGAAAGATCCAAACCCAACTCGATTCATTCATTCGTCTTTGAATCTACTATTTTGTTAAAGAATCAATAGTTTTAAACACAGTTTTCATTCACTTAGAGTTGTGTTACACACTACATGGAAGCTCATTTTCAAAAACCCATAATAGGGGCTCTTTAAAGGTTGTGTTGCGTGATTTGAAATGTGCATTTGTTTTTTCAACTGAAACATAAAGACATTGCATGACAAAGTTTTGTTTACATCACAGGTCTACCAATAAGAGTGGTTGAATTCAAGCGCATCAAACAAAAAGCAAATGAGAAGCGCCTTGAAGGGGGTGGCACATGTCGGATACTAGAGAGCATTTGATTGGTTGGAAGATTTGATGAGAAACTGAAGTATGAGTGATGTAAAAAAAAATGTTGATCAGTTTAGGCAGAAGCGACAAACTACAAGAAGCTTTGATTGGTTATAAATGTGAATTTTGAAACTATTTTGGAGCACCCTAGGTTATAGATATTCTTAGGAATGACATAATCATACTGACATCTAAAAATGTTTAATTTTAAGTATACCCAAAGTACATTTCAGAGATGTACTTAAAAAGTAGATAGAAAGTATAGTTTGTTAGTTTCAGTTTAAAAGAACTGTACTAATAGCACAATTGAATAAACTTCTTTTTCGTAAGAGTAAGCCATTCTCCTCATCTCCTGACCTGCGTCCCTTTCCTGCCAGGAGGTTTCAGCTTTCCTCATCTGTCGCTTCAATTCAGATGAAGGAAATGGGTTTTAGACCCAGAGTGCCAGCTCTTAAGTACTTTCTCAATAGCACAGGAAGAGAGAGGCTCAATTAGGTGTTGATCTTATGAGACACTAATCAGTGCCGGAAATGTCAGAGCACCAGTGATGTTCTTGGACCTCATTGAGTGCTTGAGGGGGGGAAAAGAAGGAAAAAACCTCACTCAATTAAGATACACAGTTGTGTGGTTTTTGTCTCAATATAAACTTTTTTTATTTCCCATACTTTATATAGTGTACGTAGATTGCTAGACTACCATCAACTGATTTCTTAGAGGATGACAAGCTGACAAAACATTGCTGTAAATCTGATACAAGTTTTTATGGAGAAAATTAAAAAGCATTGCAGTGTTTGGGCGCTCTGTGTTTGTCTGAAATAATGTATATATTCCATACAATGTATAAAACTGATTGGTCAGTTCTTGTCACAAGGATGCAATACGATGCTCTCATGGCATTCTGAAAACTTGAGATGTTTTTAAGTGGGTGCCACGTACGTGTCGCTCTCAATATGCGCGCCTCCATTGAAAATAATGAACCTGCGCACGGAAAAGACGCGATGTGAATGGTCACCGTCATTTGCGATTTACAGCAGTTGATCTTCTTCTTGCACAGACATGCTGGATTCACCGGATTTGTTGACAAATGGTTTGCAGATCCAATTCTTCACAGTTCGTGGGTCTTTCAATGGACCTTTTCCCCTTCACAAAGACATTTTCCCAAAAACGTCTGTTTCTTACTCCATTTGTTAGCTTGTGGGTTAAATTTTGGCACTCAAATAACTGAGATGTAACTGAGAGAATACAGTCATTTTTCAAAATAAAAGATTTTTCAAAATAAAAGATCATTCAGAGTCAGATAATAAATAAAAGGGAAATAATAAATGATTTCTTGTGTGGCCTGGTACCAATTGATCCACGGCCCGGGGGTTGGGGACCACTGGTCTACAGAACAAACCATCGTTATACAATGACTTGCCTAATTACCCTAACTTGCCTAACCTAATTAACCTAGTTAAGCCTTTAAGTTGCACTTTAAGCTAAATAACAATAGTAATAATATAATTTAAATATGCCAGGACTGCATAACAAAACACACAAAAAAAAATGCAATTTTTTTTTTTATCAAAAATGTATCATTTAGTTCAACATGTATTCCATTTTTCTCTTTCTGCTAAAAGAAGATAGCCCTTGCTTTATTAATATATACCAATAGTTAACCTCAGTGAGTGCTGTACATAGAGAAACTGCTGTTTCCCATTTTTCTCCATCATCACCATTGTACAGTGGTCCCTCGTTATTCGCAGGAGTTACGTTCTAAAAATAACCCGCAAGAGGCGAAATCCGCAAAGTAGTCAGCTTTATTTTTTACTATTATTATAGACGTTTTAAGGCTGTAAAACATCTCACTACACACTTTATACACTTTTTTCAGACAGGCATTAACATTTCCACACTTTTTTCCCTTGTTTAAACACTCAACGTTTTTGTGGAAACTTTTGTGGAAAGTCCAGTATTGTAGAATGAAACCAAAGATCAAAACCTGTTGTCAGGCGCAAACATTCATCGCTGTCAGCAAAAGGGTCATAAAGCTTTTTAGCTTTTGTGTGGATAGTGTTGGCATCTAGCGTAATGTTCTTTTTCCTGCAGTCACTGATCCACAAAACTAAAGCAGACTCCATCCTTAAGTGGGTCGCACATCTTATGCGCCGCACACATGACAGTTGGAAGTAACACACACTGAACGCTTACATTAACATGTTATTTGAAATGAAATTATTCAGATGGCCCTCTGTGGCGTGGCAGAAATATGCACAGTGTCCTGAGTCGTAGCTGGGCACTGCAGACAGTCGCTGATCTGCAGCGCTGGTTTACAATTCTAAAATGCGTGGCATGTGGTGCGGCACATACGGTGTGCGACCCCCTTTATGATGGTCTTGCTGTGGACGGTTACAACCCTTATTGCATCCTTGTTGGAACTCACACTGCTAGCTATTGAAGATTTATGTTAATTTGGCAAGCTGAACGCATTCTCTACTGTATAGGAGACACGGATGAGATTGATTGACAATGGTCTACAACCAATCAGGATGCAGAACACAATGCGCTGTAAAAAAAAAAGTCAAATTGCACTAAGTGAAGTTTCACAAAACTAATTTCGAGAGGAGCACGTGATATGATTGATCGCAGTCGGTCTCTCATCAGTAATCACTAGTAAGCCAATCAGATTAATACAAACTCCCTATAAGTAGCCTGTCAAAAACTACTCTCTTATCTTCGTTTTCGAAGAAACCCCCCATCCACCCCATCTCCTCCTTTTCCTCCTTTACCAGGGGGACCTCTTGAGAACTATCTGATCTCGTACCCCCTTATATGCTTATTTACCAGGGGGAGCTCTCGAGAACTATCTGATCTCGTACCCCCTTATATGCTTATTTACCAGGCGATAGCCCTGGGCTCAATTATCTCCGAGCTCAGGGTTCTCTCCCGGGACAGCCTGCCAAACCTGCTATTATTATCAAGCAATATCTAAGTGTGAACTCTTGAAAAAAGCCACGAAAGGTGAACCGCGTTATAGCGAGGGGCCACTGTATTCACCAAAAGCATCATTATATGTCCATATTTTAGATAACAGAACCTTTACTTTCAGTAGTGCTTTTTTTGACACACTGTAGTCGTTTCATTTAATTTATGCACGCGTGTAGGCCTCATGCCAGCAGCCCAATCACAGCAGTGTTGCATTACAGGCATATTTCACTAATCCTAATGTGCTATTTCTCATATAAAAACTTTTTAACAAGCTTTCAGTCATGTGCTGTTGACAATACTTTCTTTGATTTGTTGAAGGGGAAAAAAAAAAGCAATCTATCAGCGGAACATCTTTTGTTTCAGAATTGTGCTCATGATGATTTGAAATGCTGCCTATGTAGTCAGCTCATTTTATGTATCTACGTATGCATATATGTGTTTGTTTAATTTTGTAGCGTTCAAT
>CAIGQW010054451.1:2626782-2636787 GCA_903798125.1 Danio choprae
TTTTTTTTTTGTGTTGTATAAAGTCTTTATATTTTGTTTTGTTATTTTGGTACTTTGTATTTTTTCTTGTACATACCTTTTTGGTTTGGGGTCACTGTACATATACTTTGCACTGGACATTTTAACATCATTCTTGTAAATAAATACCACCACTTTTTACACTTCCGAGATGAGGCAATTTTTTTTGTGAACTGTTTAATTTTGGGATTTTTCACTTTTTTGTGTTTGGTGTCGAACATCCTACGCCTGGTAGTGGACCCACTCTGGGAAAACTATGTTATTGCGGCGTCACAGTTCGTGATCGAAGTGTCGGCGTCGCAGAACATCTGAAATTTAAAACAATTGAATTTTTTTAAGGCAGATTTTTATAGATGTATTTTAATTTTTCATCACAAACTTCATTGTTTTTTATATTTTGTTCTGAATTCCTAGACTGCAGATATGCAGTTTGTAAAAAGTACAGTTTCACGTTTTCAAGATGGAGAAATTCGGAACATCAAAATCATGGGGAGGGTCAAAATATAGATGTTTTTTTTTACCTACGTATAGCCTAATGTCAAATTAAACTGTATTTTATTATATATTTTAATAGACGCCTATGGTTGCACATAGAAGTTAACAGCACATGATCATCATGATCATCCTTTTATTGGTACAAGCATGCAAACTTCTCATCGTTTGGCTAAATTAGCCATTTTATAAATATTAAAATAGGTCTTCTGTATATCTGCAGTCTAGCAATTCAGAACAAAAAAGTTTGAAAATATGCCTATAAAAATCAGCCTTAAAAATATTCAATAATCATTCATTCATTTTCCTTCAGCTTAGTCCCTTTATTCATCAGGGATCGCCACATTGAAATGAACCGCCAACTTTTCCAGCTTATGTTTTACACAGCGGATGCCCTTCCAGCTGCAATCCAGTACTGGGAAACATCCATACACACTCATTCCCTCACATACACTACGGACAATTTAGTTTATTAAATTCACCTATAGCGCATGTTTTTGGAGTCTGGTGGAAACTGGAGCACCCAGAGAAAACCCACGTGAACACGGGGAGAACATGCAAACTCCACACAGAAATGCCAACTGACCCAACTGGCTTGAACCAGCGATCTTCTTGCTGTGGGGGTACAGTGCTAACCACTGAGCCACCGTGTTGCCCTATGTTCAATATTCAAATTAAGGAAATTCAAATTCAAAGCAATTTTTAATGCCATATAATATTCAGTTTTATTAAATTACAATTGCTAATAATTCAAATTAACACATTTAAAATTCAGATTGTTCTGGCATATTTTAAGCTCCATAACAGACATCCCAAAGACTCCCTGATGCCCGCAAATGACATATAATGTCCTGGAAATGGAAGCCCCCCTTCCTCACTTTTCCTCTACTACACACGCTCTTCATCTACGTTGCGCTAAACCCCCATCCCTCCCCCCCCCGCTTATCATCTACATCGCGATTCATTCCCGACCCCTCCATCACCCTGCCCCACCGCTCTTCATCTTCGTCGTGCTCCCAAATACCCCCACCGCTCTTCACTTACATTACTCATCCCCCCCCTTCATCCCCCCCTCCCGGCTTATCATCTACATCGCGATTCATTCCCAACCCCTCCACCACCCTGCCCCACCGCTCTTCATCTTCGTCGTGCTCCCGAATACCCCCGCCGCTCTTCACTTACATTACGCATCCCCCCCCTCATCCCCCCTCCCGGAAATTACTTTGACCAACTTGGGATGTCTGCCATACGCAAACAAGAACTCAGACTTTTATGATTTAAAATTTAAATATCTTTGCCGTGGAACTATGAGAGAGCACAGATATCTTTGTGAAAGAACTGAAAGTTTATTTGGGGATGCAGAAGGTTTGAAAAAAATATATATAATAAATAAATTATAATTTCCATCATCAGGTCTCTTTAGGGCTGTGTACAAGCAAACTTAAGCATAGGCATCAGATACTGCTGCATTATCGAAGTATTGATTTCCCTGTGTTTATTTCTTACACTTCTGGGAGTAAAGCATTTCCTGTCCGAGAGATGTCTGAGAGCTATACAGCCATATGACACGAGTGTGAAGAAAAGGCAGTGAGTTATTCTTGCTGCACAGGCAATGGTATGGCATTTAACAAAACAGGTCTTGCTATAGTTTCGTATGGATTACTGAATCGCTGGCTCAATGAGGACCCGAGTCTCTTCCATGACATTCAGAAGCATTTTCATTATTGATCCAGTTTCTGTGGCATTATAAATAGAAAACCTGGCCAGTTTTAATAGGATAAGCAGTGTATTTTGACCTCAGATATTTCACTCCGAATCCATCAAAAAGACTACAAAAGGTCAGTAAGTACTTATACCTTGAATGATGTTCAGGTTGATGCTGCTGAATATGATGTTCAGCTTTATGTGCACTTATGTTGCTCATTCGCTGTTCCATATAGGCTGATTTTATTCATTCATTTATTCATTGATTCATTCATCCATCTGTCCACCCGTCCGTTTGTCTGTTCATTCGTCCATCCATCAATCTGTTCATTAATTAATTTGTTCATTCGTTCATCCATGTATCCATCCGTCTATCTGCCCATCTATCCATCCATCAATCTGTTCATTCATCCATCCATCCATCCATCCATCTGGTGGCTCTGTGCTTTTATGTTTCTGATTCGATGTTCCATAAAGGCAGATTTTCATTCATTCATTCATTCATTTATTCATTCAATTAGTGATCCTTTATCCATCCATCTGTCCATCCATCCATCCATCCATCCTTCCATTCATTCATCCATCCATCCATTTATTCATTCATCCATCCCTCCATTCGCCCATCCACCCAACCATCCTTCTGTTCATCCATCCTTCCATTCGTCTATCCATTCATCCATTTTTCCATGCATTCATCTATTCATCCATCCATGCATCCATCTGTTCATCTATCCATCCATCCGTTCATCCATATGTTTATCTATCCGACGATTTATCCACCCATCCATCCATCCATCCATCCATCCATCCATCCATCCATCTATTCGCCCATCTATAACGTCCATCCATCCATCCGTTCATCCATCCATCCATCCATCCATCCATCCATCCATCCATCCATCTGTTCATCCATTCATCCATCCGTTCATCCATCCATCCACCCATTCGCCCATCTACCCATTCATTCATCCATCCATCCATCCATCCATCCATCCATCCATCCATCCATTCATCCATCCATCCATCCATCCATCATGACAGGTATTGATTTACATATAAGTTTGTTGTCATCAGTTGCACGTGTATAAATAAATGCAGTATAAATGCATTCTTCCCCCTCTGTGTGATTTGGCTAAAAAAAAGTTTAAAAGTCGGTGGACATCTTTTCCCTAGATGCCTTTTCATTTCTATGTTACTTAGTGTGTTCGTTACCTGGGTAATGAAAAAAGCAAGTTCTGTACAATTTACTTTATTCATACCAATTTATTTAATTGAATTTTAGGTTCATGTTTGAGCTGACTGCAAATTCAAGTGACTAAATTTACACTGTGTTTTGCATTAGAAACTGATCACATATATCGATTATTATTCAGGTTTAGATTTTTTTTTTATTTTATTTGTTCATTAGGAACCCAATATCACTTAGAGCCTACTGCCAACCAGATGCACATGCCCACAGACACACACTTGCCAGTCTGAATCTTTAAGTAGTCTTTAAGTAGTCCTCTGAATGCACAAGGAATATTTGCTTTGGCCACTTTTCTATAACTTGCTAAGTGATCAAAAATCATAAAGTGTCGGATGTGGTGCTTTATTGTCCATTCATTCTTGATGTTCGAAATGTTCTACACTGGTTACAAATTGCAGTTAAATAAATCTCTACATAATAGACATAGTATATATATAGTACTTTCTGTCTATGATTCCAAAATATAACCTTTTTTTGGGCATGTAAAAATGTATCATGCCAAACGCATTATTAAGTAATAAGAAGAAGCTAATTAAGACTTTATAAAACACAACATCAAGTGAGTGTCTTAAAGGAACATTCCAGAGACCTTATCAGTCCAAATCAGTGGAACAAAATTATCCTAAACTTTTAATCCTCCTCAAATTTTCTGTCGATGTCATGGACACTGATGTCACATGATCGACTGACTATTGATGTAGATGTTTGCTAATGTTCTTCACAAATGAATTACTTAAAGGAATTGACTTCATTAGGATGGTGTTTGAGATGGGACAGTGGGTTAGCATGGTTGCCTCTCAATAAGAAGGTCACTGGTTTGAGTCCTGGCCTTTCTGTGTGGAGTTTGTATGTTTTCCATCTGTTCATGTGGGTTTTCTCTGGGTGCTCTTGTTTCTCCCACAGTCCAAATACGTGTGATATAGGTTAATTGGATAAACTAAATCAGCCATAGTGTGTGAATGGCATCCGCTGATAAAACATTTGACAGAGTAATTGGTGGTTCATTCTGTGGTGGTCACCCCTGATAAAGAAGGAAAGATGCTGTTTGAATGTGCTGTGCCATGAGAAGCCATGTGGCAAGGTTTATTAAGAAGTACACTGGCTGTGGAGCTTCGATGGTTGTGTGATTAAGCTGATTGAAGACTGTATATGAACTTGAAAGTTCACATGTGCCTGTTTTTTAGGTTTGATGATGATGGTTATTGAAAGTGGTCTTGGTTCAAAGTTGTTTCAAATGGGGCAAAGAGGCAAGCTGGCGCAAGTCGTTGATGCAAGAACATGAGATTAATCAAAGGTGACAAATTAATGTACTCTCAAGTCAAAATTTCAAGCCGGTGTGAATAACAACATGTGTTTATGATGAGTTAGACCAGTTCCAAGATTGCAATGAGGAGTTTTTGAAGTCTCTTAGTGCTTTACATAGAGGCAGGCTTGGAGCATGCACATGGAAATGAAACTTCACCTTAAATTCCAAAGAGCTTCAGATTTATTTTATCAAGTGCATGGGTCTATACAACTCTTTTAAATCTCATGTTAAAAAAATAGGGGTTGACTTGTTTGAGTTCTTTGTAGAGATTTTAAATTATTACAGGTGTGGAAAAAGAAACAATCCCATCAACAGATTCTGATTAAGCCTTAGTCTATTTTCCCAATGTGTTTCCTTGGTTTACAGTGTGTGTCTTGTTCTGATTAGTTGTCTTAACCTGAAATTAATCCACACATACACTGGTCCATTTCAGAACTTCATGTTGTTTTGTATTCTTGGATTTTTTATTGTTGCCAACTGAACTGTTCTCTCATTTACAACATGGCACTAACTTGAACCCACAATCTCTGCACTAAGAAAAGATAGAAAAAGAAAAGTCTTCAGCATTTTCACACCCTAACTGAACTATTCTACTAACCAAAACGCTTAACAAAACTTACAGTGAGCAGCGCACACTTCTAATCTAGTGAGTCTAATAACATATGGCAGATCCTACGTGTAGCAACATGTAGGTCACATGACATCTACCCTTTCCTCGGATATTCCAGTGAGCTTTGGATCTGGCAATCAGAGCAAAAAACATATTTAGGACAAATTGTAAAAGAACTTGCAAAATAGAGTCTATCAAAATGTTAAAGTAACATACATAACACGACAGAGATAAATAAAATAAAAAACAACAACCCAGCAGGAACATAAGAGCAAGAGAAATGTACGTAATTACGTCATTGGGAGTTAAGGGTGGGTAATGTTGATTGACATCACAATCAGCCAATGAGGAGCTGAAACTGATGGACCTAAGAAGTGACAGCTGGAGAGAGAGAGTGAGGAATACACAAAATACAGGGCATAACACAGAGACCCTCACATTAACCAACCAGGGCCTGCTCATGTTGACTTTGTGCCAGGTAAAGCAAGAGTAGCTCCACTTAAGATGATGACTATTTCTAGACTTGAACGAATTTGAGCTAACTCTGCGTCATTCTGTAATTTGGATGGACATTACATCAGTCCTCATGTGCATTTGGAGTGGAACTAGCAGTTTGCTGATTTAGCCAACAGAGTTTACACCATCAGAGATCTGTCACAGAAGTCTCAGTGGCATTATGTAAACTCTGCAACCAATCTCAACTCAACTCAACTGAATTGTGTCCGTAAAGCGCTTTCAACACCATGACTGCATTCAAAGTGCTGTACAGGTAAAGTTAAAATAAAAATAACATGATCTAACGGCTAACAGGAAATAAAACAAGATGATGAAAATAATGCGATACAAGAGAAGTTAAACAATGATGACCAAATACCAACAAATAGCACACAACACCTATAAAGTATTTTCAAAAGCTAGGAAAAAAAGATGTTTAAGGCACTATCTGGAATACTTCCAAAGTTAAAGAAGATCAATTTGTCAGAGGAAAGGAATTACAGAGCCTAGGAGCTACAACAGAGCAAGAATATTTTTTTTGTTTGAGCTAAAAGATGACCTTTGTAAAGTTTTTAAAGAATTACATATGTGAAAACAATCTGATCAAAAGATTCTGATTCAGATTAATGTCTAATTTTCCATGTGTTTCTTAGGTTTACTGTATGTGTCTTGTTCTGATAACCCAAAACCGATCCACACACACACGCACATATACACTGGCCCATTTCAGAATTTAGAGTTCTTTTGTATTCTTACATTGTTTAATTTTTGCCAACTGTATTGCCAACTCACTATCATCTCTACATTTTAGGTGAGATCATGGAATTGTCAGGAGTTGAGATTCTTGAAGATTTGCTGGATTAATGAACATTGTTTAGATCAGTGACATAGTCCAGTGATAGACCATGCACAGCTTTAAAAACATACAACTGCTCTTAGTAACGAATACTGTAGCAAATAGATAGCCAATACAGGTTGATTAATACAGGACTACTGTAATAGAGCACATTACAATAGTCCTAACAAGATGACACGAAAGCATGAAACTTCTTCAAGTGAAGTTTATTTATAAACTAATTTCGAGAGGATCACGTGCTTATGATTGACCACGACTGGTCCCACATTAGCTATCACATGATTTACCAAGCCAAATGCACAATAAATAACCAGGTTTTCTTACCTTAGTCATCTTCATCTTAAAGAATCCCCTATCCACTCCTACTCCTTCCCCTCTTTCCTAGATCAATCCAGCATAGGGCGTCATGGCAGCTCGGTGGTTAGCACTGTTGCCTCACAGCAAGAAGGCCACTGCACTTAGTACTAGGCTTCAATGCACAAACATATGCTGGTACAGTTGGCGGTTCATTCTGCCGTGGCAACCTCAAATAACCAAATAATAGGCCGAAAGAACGATATCAGGGGAGCTCTCGAGACCTTCCTGAGAGGGATTGAGGATCTTCTGAGCTCAGGGCTCTCTCCCGGGATAGCATGCCAAATACGTCTTGTTATCAATCATCAGCTAAGTGTGAACTTATAAAATCATCAAATGTGAGGTTGGACTTCAATTTTGAAATTGATCTAAAATGGGTTAAAAATATGCTTTTGACCACAGCATGAATTTGACAGTCAAATTTGAGGTCAGAATAAAAAGTTGACACTAAGATTGTTTCTTTTTTTAATATAATCCCTGGAAACTGACCCTATCGGTCATAGACATCATTAGCAGGACTCTTATTTCCAAATATAATCATCTTTGTCTTATCCTCATTTAGTTGGAGAAAATTATTTTCTAACCAAGATTATCCTCTGTCAGACATTCATGGATAAAGCACTTCAATTATCTTGTTTCAGGGAAATGCATTTGTGAATAATCTGCACACAAGTGATAATGAATCCCATTTTTTTTTAATAGAGTTTAATGGCAGCAAACAAAGAGAGAATAAAATGGGTCCCAGAATGGAGCCCTGAGTTACCTCGCAGACAAGAGGAGCAGTGGAGGATGAGTGATCACCTAGACTGACTGAGACAGTACTATCCTTCAAGTTAGAAGAGAACCATTTTAAAGCTGCACCACGAATACCAACATGACTCTTGAGATAAGCAATGAGTATATCATGGTCCACTCTATCAAATGCTACAGTAAGATCTTACAAAAGTTGAGCAATATGGCTCCCAGACTCAACACCTATTAAGATGTTGTTAGAGACCCACGCAAGAGCTGACTCTGTACTACGGCCGAACCTAAAACCAGACTAGAATCGGTTAAACGTGTTATTCCTATTTTTAAAAAAATCATTAAGCTGCTCCAACATATTTTTTTTCTAATAACTTCGATACAGAAGGCAGCTTCGAAAGGGGACAAAAATGACTTGTGTTTGAAAAATCTAAACCATGTTTGAATTGCAGCACTGGTTCAATAACAGCATGCTTAAAACTAACCGTAACTACAGCAGAGGAAAGAATGCTATTTACAATAAACAGAATGCATGGGCTGATAGGGTCAAAAACCTTCTTAAACAAAGAAGAGATAATGCCATTGCTTGGGGACATGGTAAGCTTCTTATGGACAACCTTATATTTTAGTTGTTAAAAAAAACCAGTTAACTAAATATTAGGATTGACCAGGAAATGCATATCAGTATTGGGAGCTGAAATTCGATATCTGACAGCAACAACCTTATCAATAAAATAATTTAAGAATGCTTTACATGTATCTGCAGAAAGAGAACTAAAGAACTCTAGATTTGTGTCGGTTTCTTGAAATAATGGCAGAAAAATAATGAGCTCTAGCTCACTTGACAGCTCTTTTTATTCAGGTAGTTCTTCAAGATCTCATAAGAGACCTGCAGTTTATCCTTCCACTATTTACATTCTGTCCTCCTGCACTCCTACCTGAGAGCACAGGTAGTACCATTTAACCAGGGCGGTGCTTTAATATTGCTTCTCCTAGCATTAATAGGGAAAACAACATCTAAAAATATCAGTGCAAAAAGCGATTAACTGTTTATGACCAAACATTGACCAACGCTTCTAAGTCCATGCTAAGAAAGAAGCAGTCTTTAAAGCTGTTAAACACTGCTTGGTGTGTAAGGAGTGAAGACGCAATTTGTGACAGGAACAGAAGTGTGGTTTATTTATAAACTAATTTCGAGAGGATCACGTGCTTAGGATTGAACATGGCTGGCACCGCATCAGCTCCGTTTATTACACCAATCCGATGAAGACTGACACACTACAAACAACCAGAGTTTTTCACTCCAGTCATCTTCGTCTTGAAAAGTCCCCCCTTCCACCCCTTCTCCTTCCTTTCTCCTGACTGGGTGGCACGGCGGCCCAGTGGTTAGCACTGTTGCCTCACAGCAAGAACACCACCAGTTTTGCCCCTCACCGGGTCGGTCGGCATTTCTGTGCGGAGTTTGCATGTTCTCCCTGTGCTCGCATGGGTTTTCCCCAGCCTTCCCAGTTTCCTCCCACCGTCCAAAGACATTCACCATAAGTAAATTGACTTCTCAAAAATAACATCTTAAGATATAGCTCAAGCACGTTCACAGCAGGGGAGTTCTTGAGACCATGCCAAATACGCTTTATTATCAATCATCAGCTAAGTGTGAACTCTTGAAACATTATTTAAAGCATTACATGAAACATTAGAGCTAAACAAACGCAGTCTTCTGGTCATCAACGGAGAACCCCAAGATCACAGGTATGACCTTGCATGTCATACCTGTTGGACCAAAAAATTGCCCTAAAAGTTGCCCTGTGTATCATCAGCTTAAGAGATAAAACAAAAACAAAAAACTCCAATAAACCAAAAATTCCTATCCAAGGGTTTTAATGGATAGCACACATGTATATTAAAATCCCTCAAAATTAAAATTTTGTCAAAAGATGGGACAATATCAGATAACAGTTTAGATAATTTTTGTATGAATTTGGAGGTCTATAAATTTAGACACACAGGACTCACTTAAAAGACTTCAAACCAATTAACTGAAACAAACAAACAAAAAAGTCAGAATGTAAAAGTTTACATTTAAACTTTTCTTTACAAAGAACTGTGAGATGGACTGTCCGTCCATCCGTTCATTCGTCCATCTATCCATCCATCCATCCATCCATCCATCCATCCAT
>CAIGQW010054451.1:2643109-2657877 GCA_903798125.1 Danio choprae
AGTGTACCAAAAAATAAATTATCTCTTCAATCATTAAATTATTTTAAAAGCTGATGTGATTCTATTCCAGGAAACAGAGATTTGTAGAACCAGTGAAAGTGGTTTAGCGAATGGAAAGGTAATATGGTTCAGTTAGTTCTGTAAACGTAAGTGCAAGGGTAGCATTTTTGAGATTCTCAAAGAGATTTGAGATTGAATTTTAGAAGTAGCTGTTAAGTTAGGTGACTTTTTTTGTCTTTATTGAATGAGCATGCACCAAATATTTGCTCAGAGCGAATTACTATCTTGCTGGCTTTGGGATAATATTATAATATCGGAGGGTTAATTATACTTTAAACCCACATGATCACAATCATAATGAACCTCATTCAGCTAGTTATCTCAGTACCGTAGACTCTTGACTCTGCACTTAAACAGCATACTTTGATGAAACAGGTTTCTATAGTTTGTTTTCACATGACGTCATTGATGATGCATGAAATTCAGATGGAGGGCAGGAAATGATCCTTCTGCGGAGGAATCGCTATCAGAACATCAAAATGTTTCTGTTTTATGTTGTTTATAATTGTTTAAATCGGCCAAAATAAGAAATGCAGAGCAGCTTTTATAGACTTTCGAAAGTTTTAGCTCACAAAGGGGAGAAATTTCAAGAAACTGTCTGAAAAACGGAAGAAAAGGCGGCATGTAATAAACATTTTTTTCAATACATCTATGTGTACAAACGTTTTTGATCATTCGTTTGACAGCACCAATAAAGATTATATACAGACCTAGTTATGTGTATAAATATGTTAATGTGTTATATAAAAATCTGATACAAACACCACACTTAAACAAAATCCAGGAGAATATAAATAATGTACCCTGCTACATAATCACGGCAATGAAATCGTAATAATCCATGTCTTTACTGTCGTTTCGGCAAAATAAACAACCGTAACATGAACATTGAGATGCGTAGGAGCAGTAAATGTTTGTCGATGGTAAGTTCATCGACAGAACAAAAAAGAATTGCAACCCTTGCGACAAATCTAGACAGTTATTATTGTGAAGCACTTTTTCCCACTTACAAAAATAAATAGACTATGCGTCCACGCTTTTGTATGCTTTCATCTGTTATTTCGTGATGTCTGTAAGATATCCGTATGGGGAAAAACTATAGTAATTTATAATAAACATGTTTATAATGTGTACAACTCTTTGTTAATGAATACTGTAGTATAGTAAACTGATACGCTGTAATAAATAACGTTAGTGTAAACTGTTGTGCATTGTGATGGTGTATAATTATAGCTTAGAAAACTGAAGCCAGGGCGACGCGGTGGCACAGTAGGTAGCACAATCGCCTCACAGCAAGAAGGTCGCTGGTTCGAGCCTCAGCTGGGCCAGTTGGCATTTCTGTGTGGAGTTTGCATGTTCTGCCCATGTTCGCGTGGGTTTCCTCCGGATACTCCGTTTTCCCCTACAAGTCCAAAGACATGCGGTATAGGTGAATTGGGTAAGCTAAATTGTCCGTAGTGTATATGTGTGTGAATAGGTGTGTATGGATGTCTCCCAGTGATTGGTTGCGGCTGGAAGGACATCCGCTGCATAAAACATATGCTTGATAAGTTGGCGGTTCATTCCGCTGTGGTGACCCAAGATTAATAAAGGAGCTAAGCCGAAAATAAAATGAATGAATCAATGAAAACTGAAGCCTATTGAATAATTAGTTTATTACTACAGTTGTGTTGCACCACAGCAACAATATAATTGCTAAATCATTCATTCAAGTAATTATCTATAGTATGCTTCGAAACACTATAGTATTTACTTGTTCCACCTGTGTTCATCCCTTGTGTGTCATTAGTTTAATCATTCCCTCATCTATTTATACCCTTTCGTCTGTGTCCATTGTCGTCCGGTATTTTGATTGCTTTGGCTGTCTCGTCCTGTCGTCCTTGTCCCGTCTGCATGTTACCAGTAAGTGTTTTGTAAATAAATCTGTTTTGTTATTTCAATTCCGTGTACCGTCTCCTCATGTCATCGTCTACCTCCCGCCAGATGTTACATAATACCGGACCCAAAAATAGCAGCACGCTTTTCTCCGTTTTTCTTTTTATAGTCTGTTTTCCCCTCAGTGTTTTATTTTTTCACCCTTGTGTTTTCCTGGACCCCACCCACCTTCCCGTTCGTCATCACCGCCTGCTGGAGCAGGGGGAGAGCAGCCCTGAGGACCATATCCGAGCGACTGCCAACAGCTTTCCGGGCAACGTGCTCTGCACGCCCATCATCTCTAGAAGAGCACGATCGCCTGAAGATGGTCCTCGGGGCAACATCGCCGCAAGGATGGAGTGGACACTGGCGAGTAAAAGATTTCTACTCACCGCCTTCCTGGAGGAAGATCTCCCCAGTGCCACTCCCGACCCAGTGACCAGCCTAGAAACATCATCCACCTGCAGGGAGCGCTTGCCAGAGCGCAGGCTACTCATAGACTTCTGGGGCTGTAATATTTTTAATCTACCGCTGTTTTTAGGCAGCAATTACCTTCCGCTGTTTTCAGACAGCAACCAACTGTTTCCGCACAGTTTTTTAATCTCCCTTCTCGAAAAAAGCCTCAGCTCCAGGGTCATGAGTAGCTTCCCACGGTCCCCCAGAACTGCAGCCAGTCATCCAGCTCCAGCACTGCTGCAGTCAGCGAGCCCCCCAGCTCGCCCTCCAGCTCCGGAAATGGAGCTCGCTTGTGGGTGCTACCTGTCTGCGTCGCCCTCTGGAGGGTGTCGCCCAGCGTCAGCTCCTACAACCTCCGAGCTGCGGACTCCACCTCGGCCCTTCGACCCTAGGGCTCTGCGTTGGCTCACTCCTCCCCCGTCTTTGTCGTGGGCTGTCCGCAAACCAGCTCCGCCAGGCTCCCTCGTCCCTTCGGCTCCACCTTGGTCAGTCGTCACCCTTCCTTTGCCTCTGGACTCCACTCTTCCGGCTGCACCTCATCGCACCGTCCCACCGGCTGCGTTGAGCTCCTCCTTCCCTCCAGCTGCACCTTGGTCCTCCGTCGCTCTGGCTACGCCGCGGGCTTCCGGAACCCCGCCGTCGCCTTGCTCGGGTGAGCCGCCTGCTTCGCCCGGCCCTCAGAGACCTCGATGTCACCTTCGCCCTACGGCTCTCCGTCCCTTCCTTGGGCTCCACCGCCATCAGTGGCGTCTCCCTCGGTCGGCCCCCTGGAGTCGGCAGCCACTCCTCCTCCATGGTCCCTCCCTTCCTCGACTCCGCCCGGGGCCGTCCTTCTGGCTGTGTCCTGGGTCCTCCTGCTTCAGTTCCCTTCCTGTTCCTCCCTAAGACTCCTCCCTTGTACCCTCCCCTTCTACCCTCCTTCGTCTTGTTGTTTCCTGTTGAAGGCGCGAGGACGCGCCTTCAAAAGGGGGGGGTACTGTCAGTGTTCGTCCGTGTCATCATTTGTTTTTGTCTTGTGATTCCTTTTTGTCCTCTTCCTGCCACCGTCAATGTTCATTTGTTCCACCTGTGTTCATCCCTTGTGTGTCATTAGTTTAATCATCCCCTCATCTATTTATACCCTTTCGTCTGTGTCCATTGTCGTCCGGTATTTTGATTGCTTTGGTTGTCTCGTCCTGTCGTCCTTGTCCCGTCTGCATGTTACCAGTAAGTGTTTTGTAAATAAATCCGTTTTGTTATTTCAATTCCGTGTACCGTCTCCTCATGTCATCGTCTACCTCCCGCCAGATGTTACAGATATATGTGGTTATTTCTATATATATCTCCTTTGAAATATGGTATAAATCGCAAAAATACAGACTTTCCTCTATGTCTCCCATTCAGTTTCTTTTTACTTCCTGCCCTCCATCTGAATTTTGCGTGTCACCAGATCCACGTGATTGTAAACAACCTATAAAAAGTACAACGTTTTATTAAACCACTTTAGTCTTCAATAAATAAATTCATTAACATTTTCATACTTAACCACAGATTGGAGAATAGACAAGAAATCCAACAGGGATGCAGCATTAAGTGCAGGACAGACTGTGCAAAATAATTAATTCTCTTAACTCAAACTACACATGCTCATGTACCAACAACAACAACAACAACAAAAAAACCCTCTTTGCGTAATGCAATACACAACATGCTGTATGAAAACAACACCACCGCAGCAGAAGAGAGACTCTCTGTCCCGTGTAAGCCTGCAGATCCTGAGGGAAAACATGCAAACACACCATTAATACCAAACAAATAATAATTTCAAAAGAAATACAAAATTAAACAAAACAGCTTAAATCAACTCAATCCAAAAAAAAAAAAAAACTAATTATTTTGGGGGACCAAACTGGGTCTCCCGTCCAAGTACAAAAATGAAAAAAAGGAAAGAGATTAAAATACACAATTAATTGGCTAAAGCAAACAACATACCAAAATAGACTAATTAAATTGAAATGATTAACAATAAAGAAAACCCAGTATCCGGAAACTCAAAGAGCAACAACGAACCAGAGATAAACTAAACAATGAATACAAAAACAGCAACAAATAAGAAAAAAAGTGAATCACAAATGTTAGACTGAATAATCAGCCAATAATTTCAAACATGTCTATAAGCAAGCAAAATATGTCATACAGTATACACACAAGTATGCACACAAAAGAACACAAACACACAGAAAATAATAATATAAAACAAATAATTTGGGGGCGACACAATGGCTCATGGGTTAGCACTGTCTCCTCACAGCAAGAAGGTTGCTGGTTTGAGTCCCGGCTGGGTCAGTTGGCATTTCTGTGTGGAGTTTGCATATTCTCCTCCGTGTTGGTGTGGGTTTCCTTCAGGTGCTCCGGTTTCCACCACAGTCCAAAGGCATGTGCTATAGGTGAATTGAATAAACTAAATTACCCGTAGTGTATGTATGTGTGTGAATAAGTGTGTATGAGTGTTTCCCAGTACTGGGTTGCAGCTGGAAGGGCATCCGCTGTGTAAAACATATGCTGAATAAGTTGGCAGTTCAAAACAGGAAAGCTGTTCTGAAGCAGATGCGGAAGTGTGATTACCCCTCTCCCCCGACGGCCTGCACTCACACTGCATTCCAAACCAGAGCACGCTTACCTCATTGATGATGCGACTGTTCAGTTTAACAGAAAAGAAGCACTAACGCTCAGCACAGTGGACATTGTTTAAGTTATATCGTTTTGTATTATTTTTAGTCGTTTGGGATGCAGTGACACGCAGGCAAATATTTTGCCGAACAGATCCACCACTTTTGACACTCATAAATGATCATAAAAGTCCTCGTGCTGGACATATTAGGAGGTTTGCTGAAGGTGCAGCTGACGTGCAGCGAGGGGTTTGCATCTTTAATAAACTATAACAGTTCGCGTTCATTGAAAAGTAAGAATGACTAATAAATCTATATGAAACAGTCCCTTAAAAGAGAGGTCAAGTCTTCAGTTTCGGGCTCAGGCGTGCTTTGCACTCACACTACAAGCGTACCGCGCCAAAGCCCAAACCAAACTGCGCTTTGGCACACCTCTTCCAACCAGGCCAGGGCCGGCCAACTGAACCGTGCCTGGGCCCGATTTGGAGCACTCACACTTGTCAAACGAACCGGGAAACGCACGTGGGCAGGGTTCGGATAGCATAGTGTGAGTGCACCTTTACAAGCAAGGTCGTGCAGGCAATGGTCAAATACAGGAGCAAAACAGGAGCACAAGGGTAATCTAATAAACGTGGTCACTATATAGGCAAGAGGTCAGACTAGGCGGCAATGAATCAAAACGGGAAACAAGGCAAAAATTAAAAACACAGCAAAAACAAACAGAGAAACACACTTCATAATCTTCATGGGAGAAACAAGACTCGGCAATAGGAATATGACAGTGAAGTGTCTTTATAATCCTACTAATCAGTCTATGTAATCAGTGAGATGAGCTACAGCTATGTCTGTATACAATATCTAGATAATTGTCAACTGCTGCAGGAGTGCAAAGAGTAGTGCAAAGATTTCTGGGAGGTGTATTTCGGTAAGAATACCGCAAGTAATCTCCAGCAGAGAAAACACCGCTGGCGATCACAACAAGAGCAATGTCCTAACACAGTATAGCCAAGCTAAAAATAACAATTTGGCAACACCTTAGTTTAAGTAACGCTTCGTGCTATTTATTACTGCCTTATTACCTGCATATTATAGCGATATTAATATTAACTTTGAATGAAAGAAAAGGTATTTTTGTCAGTGTAGATAAAATGAAACCCATTGTACAAGAAAATGCTTGTAATAGTACTACTGGATTAATTTCTACTGATTCTTTTAAAAGGAATACGCTTACTTTATGCAGCTTAGCTGAAGAACAAAGGCAAAACAAAGTTCACTCGCCTAAATGATATAGAATCTTCTACATTTTTTTTTTTTACTTGACTTGAAACGCAATCAAGAGTACATAAGCATCTTCCATCAGCTGAAACTCACAGATGGAAGAGTATCAGTGGACAAACAGAAATGTATCCTTTTGCTTTGTCTTTTTATGAAGATATATACTGTCCAGAGCCATTTAATAGATATAATAGAGCAGAACTGGTTTATTCCCGAGCGACCTATACAAGAAGGAGAGGATGTACACTGAGACAATACATTGAGACAATAAATCTTTAACAACGGCTGAAGTTTCAAAAAGCTGTTCAAGAGTTGAATTCGGGACCAATTGAATCCAGTCACCTGCTTTGGATGATGTTAGCTGGGAAATGCCCTTTAAAGTCCACATGAACCAGTAGCTGCAACCGTTGTTTTTTTGTTGTTGTTTTTTCCATATTGTCACACAGTTCCTTAGAGAAACAGAATATTAAATGAGAAAACAGTGGGCGTGTCTTGTTTTTTTTTACTGCAAGCTGATTGGATGACATGTAGGCATTTCATTCAGAAATAAATTTGTTTTAGAAGAGTTATAACAACCTAACAGACACCTCCTCCTCACCATTTCTATTTGTTGTCAAAACTGACAGCTAGAGGGGCGTGGTTAAGTATGTTAGCCACGCCCAATACCTAAGACGTACTTAATTGACAATTTAATAGGAAGTGCATTTTCAGATTTCAATTAACGATTACAAGGGCAAACAGTTGTTATTATTTATTGATGACATGCACATATGAATTGTTCACCACATAACTAGCATTGTGAGCTAACAAAATCACATGGTTAGTTTTTTATTATGGTTTTAATTTGTACTGTAATGTTGCTTGCCGTGTCAGATATGCTTGATGGTGTTGTTAATGGCTAATGGTGTCGTTAGAAAGGGAGAGTCATTAATCTGCTGAGCAAAATTAGGAGATCTTTGGTAGCATGTAAGATTAGCACCGCTGCAATTTTTTATGTTTTCCTACTTTAGCGAGTTTGTAGCATCTGTTTGGAGATGTAGTAGGATGCTTCTAAACACCTGTCGGATGCTGATTTGTGTTTGCTCAGGTTGCATTTCTGCTATTCAAGGCCAGATAGCTTTAACTTGACAAAAAGATGTAAGGATTTGTCTTTGAGTGTCGGGTGTTTAGTTTCTAAATGGCGATTTAGCTTTTGTGTCTTCATGCTATCAAGATGCTGATGAAGCATTAAGCGCGAGTGATTTACATGTTAAGTCAATGGAAAGACACAAATAGACATCCTGCGGCACTATTTCTACGAATGAGGCAGCTAGAATGATGTGATTCGCGCAAATGAAGCAAAGCAAATTGACACCCTTAACGCCCAAATCATTTGAGCTGGAAAATTTGTACTTTAGCGGACATTCGCGCCACGTTAACCAATCAGGTTGCTCTTGTGATTATGATGTAGCGCCTGTTGTTGGTATCCCGAGGGGGAAATCCTCCTGCCAACACCGGACAACAGCTCATCAAACTAGACTGGGCTCAGTCAGAAGCACCATTGAACGCTTCCATCATCCAGGTACAGTTTCTGGAGGATTTGATAAACTTCCAGAGCTGGGTGCACATATGAAAGGATCTAGTTGAATCAGACACGGCGCCAAACAAATCTATGCTGTTTTTTCAGCCTTCCTAAAGCACATAAAGCACAGCTACTCTCTCAATTAAATCCATGTTAGCTCTTTAGCAATGAAACTAGAGTGACCGGGCAGACAGAAGCCCTGCCCATGATGTGAATATGCATCTATTGTGAAGTTAATTTGACGGGCAAATGAAGCAAGTAAACTCAAAATGTTCACGCGTCTATTTATGCGTAAATAGCACTATTTATTCGCGCAGTGGCTTCTACCCCAGCCACCATAAAGCCAAACTGTAGATAGATAATATCGTACTTTTGTTTTAATGTTCTTGTCACAGCTCCTTTTTGTTTATGTAATAACTGCATCCATCTTTCCAAAATCCGTTCTACTTCAACTCACTGATGTTCTGTGCAGTGGGTAGCGCTGTCGCCTCACAGCAAGAAGGTCACTGGTTCGAGCCTCGGCTGGGTCAGTTGGCATTTCTGTGTGGAGTTTGCATTTTCTCCCAGTGTTGGCGTGGGTTTCGTCTGTGTGCTCCGGTTCAAAGTCCAAAGACAGGCGATATAGGTGAATTGGGTAAGCTAAATTGCCCGTAGTGTATGTGTGTGAATGAGAGTGTATGGGTGTTTCCCAGTGATGGGCTCCAGCTGGAAGGGCATCTGCTGTGTAAAACATATGCTGGATAAGTTGGCGGTTCATTCCACTGTGGCGACCCCTGATTAATGAAAGAACCCGAAAAGAAAATGAATTAATTAATTCTGATCTGAGAAATCGTACCAAAGCGACTGAGAAAAACTGTAAAACAAGCCAAATTAGCAATTCTGAAAACACATCCATTTAAAAGTAATGGTGAATATGTTGAATTTGTGTCTTTTTTTACCATAAACATTGGTAGAATTCAGAGTTGCTTTTGAACTTGCATATGAAAAGTTCAGATGCAAAAATCTCTAAGTGCCATCTGAAACAGTCTTCTAAAATGACTCCTGTCCTCATTTTTATGGCAAAGAATAGGTTATTTTCATGGCCTTTCATGTAAAATAACTGACAATAAACATGGGAGACTGAGAAAAATGCACTTTTTGATTTTGCATTTGAACTCTTCATATCATAAGCAAACTGAAAATGTTTTTTTTCTTTTCCAAATTGAAGTGAGGTTGTATTTATTTATTGACTCACATTCACAATGCACTTACTTATCGCACACTTATCTCAGATCTCAGTGCTAAAAAAAACGAAATAGTCTGCTCATCAAGGAGATAAAGCTGCGATTTGGAATTGAATATTTAATTATACGCTAATGACTGTTCTGTAGCTGCCATCATTAATGCTTGTTAAGGATATGAATGATTATTGTCAAGACATAGCTTTTGATTGGATTCAGTTGAGTCTTTGATTTGTACCAATTTCTCCTTTCTTTAGAATGTCGCATTTAATATTTCAGATAAATATCCTCTGCAGTCACTCAGTGTGCTTGGCAGACACTAAGACAAAAGTAATATGAAAACCAAAGACAAAAGATAAAACTAATAAAGCTCCAGGACTGCAATGTATGCCATCATGGTTTCAAAATAAAGCTCTGTCCACATGAACACAGGCATTCTCAAAACCTCATTTGGTAACACATTAGTTTAAGTAACAGTTCTCACAATTTACTACTGACTTACTACTCAGAATGGGGAAGAAAGGTGATTTTAATTACTTTGAACGTGGCATTGAACGTAGGGTTGTTGGTGCCAGACGGGCTTTTTTGAGTATTTCAGAAACTGCTGATCTACTGGGATTTTCACGCACAACCATCTCTAGGGTTTACAGAGAATAGTCCGAAAAAGAGAAAATCTCCAGTGTGCAGCAATTCTGTGGGCGCAAATGCCTTGTTGATGCCAGAGGTCAGAGGAGAATGGCCAGACTGGTTTGAGCTGATAGAAAGGCAACAGTAACTCAAATAACCACTTATTACAAGCGAGGTATACAGAAGAGCATCTCTGAATGCACAGCATGTCCAACTTTGACGCGAATGGTCTACAGCCGCTGAAGACCATACTGGGTGCCTATCCTGTCAGCTAAGAACAGGAAACTGAGGCTTCAATTTGCACAGGCTCACCAAAATTGGACAATAAAAGATTGGAAAAACGTTGCCTGGTCTGATGAGTCTTGATTTCTGCAGCGACATTTGGATGGTAGGGTTATAATTTGGCATCAACAACATGAAAGCATGGATCCACCCTGCCTTGTATCAAAGGTTCAGGCTGGTGGTGGTGGTGTAATGCTGAGGAGGATATTTTCTTTACACACTTTGGGCCCATTAGTACCAATTAAGCATTGTGTCAACGCCACAGCCTACTTGAGTAATGTTGCTGACCATGTCCATCCCTTTTTGACCACAGTGTACCCCTCTTCTGATGGCTACTTCCAGCAGGATAATGCGCCATGTCATAAACCGCAAATCATCTCAGACTGGTTTCTTGAACGTGCCAATGAGTTCACTGTACTCAAATGGCCTCCACAGTCACCAGATCTCAGTCCAATAGAGCAAATGTGGTGGAACGGGAGATTCGCATCATGGATGTGCAGACGACAAATCTGCAGCAACTGCGTGATGCTGTCATGTCAATATGGACCAAAATCTCTGAGGAATATTTCCATTACCTTGTTGAATCTACGCCACGAAGGATTAAGGCAGTTCTGAAGGCAAAAGTGGGTCCAACAAGGTACTGGTAAGGTGTACCTAATAAAGTGGCCAGTGAGTGTATAAAGTATGATCTTATTTTACATCCCTAATCATACCCAATACCTAAACCCAACTACTACCTTACTAACTTTTAATACACAGCTAATTAGTAGTTTATTTAGCTAAAAATATGAGTTAATACTTTGTTAATAATGTACAAATTGTACATTAAAATATTTAATTCGATTCATCTTTATTTCTATAGCGCTTTTACAATGTAGATTTTGTCAAAGCAGCATAGATGAAGTTGTAGTTGTAGTTGTGCTTCAGTCCAGTTTTTCAGAGTTGAAGTTCAGTTCAGTATAATGTAAATGTCACTGCTGAAAGCCAAAACATTGAAGAGCAAATCCAACGATGCGCAAATAAAGTGTGACCCTTCATTTTTTCTATGTGGTTTGGCCATTCATCCACACCCAAATGCAGCGTAAGGCCTTGATCATACCGAACACA
The DNA here is from genome assembly GCA_903798125.1 of Danio choprae. NCBI lineage: Eukaryota > Metazoa > Chordata > Actinopteri > Cypriniformes > Danionidae > Danio > Danio choprae. The sequence continues at coordinate 2,654,260 of CAIGQW010054451.1, forward strand.
CTTTTTGCATTGAGAGGTGCCTTTTTTGAATGATTTTCTAATAGCCACAAGTGTTTTGCGTTGTGCTTATGCTGCTTATGCGTTTTCATCACCTGATAACCTGCCGTTGCACTCAGTGCTCCTTTAGTTGTAAATATATATACATACATTTTTATTAAACAGCCAATAGCATTTTGTTTATATCACCGCTTTGTTGGTGAGAGTGGTTGAGCTCAAGCACATCAAATCTGAAGCGTCTTGAAGGGGGCGGGGCATGTCAGATATTAGAGAGCATTTGATTGGTCACGATTTGATGAGAAACGGAAGTATGAGGTGACGTGAATAAAACCGTTGATCCATTTAGGCGGAAGTGACAAACTACAAGCGTTACATGTTTATATCAGTTTTATATCTCATGAACGCACATTGTCACTGTTTTGGTGCGCATTAGCTTATAGATATCCTAAAAAACTAACAATACTGATTAAAAAATCTAAAAACACGTTATTTTAATTTCATGGGACCTTTAAAGATGGAGAGAGACTAGTGGTCACTGTTTCGAGTTATCCGGAGCTGTTTGACTTAACAAATTGTAAAAAAAATCCCAATATTATTAAATACTATAATCACTAAAGCATAATACGCAGCTGATTCAATGGTTGCCTAGCGACATAAAAAGTGCAGCACAATTCTTTTTTTTTTGTCTATATAGTATCTCGGTGGCGACACGGTGGCTCAGTGGTTAGCTGGGTCAGTTGGCATTTCTACGTGGAGTTTGCATGTTTTCCCCATGTTGGCATGTGTTTCCTTCGGGTGCTCTGGTTTCCCCCACTAGGGAAACCTAGAATAAACTAAATTGGCCGTAGTGTAATGAGTGTGAATGAGTGTGTATGGATGTTTCCCAGTACCGGAAGGGCAGTAGCTTGTCTTTATGAACTAATCTATTATAGAAATGTGTCATTAATAATCAGTTTGTAAATTTGAACAATTATGTCATGAAATAGTCATTAAAGCCGATACTGTATGGGGATATATTTTGAACACATCACTCACTCCAGGTTTGCTAATTTGGGGTTTTGATCATTCCAAATGTAAAGATGCTATATATATTTATTTTTTTTAAGTAGAGAAGACCTTGGGTATCTGTAATATTGACATATTGAAAATAGAGTGCAGCCGACAAGCAACATAATTAGGAAACGGCATGGATATATTTTTTCTCAAGTCTGCACAGACCTTTTAATTAATTATTCTATTCATCTCAGGGATAATTATCTGGAACGATAGAATGAGGAATAAGGGTAAAAAAAAATAATAGAAAGAGAGAGGGCAGTCTAAAATATGAAGACGTACTTGTAAATGTACAAACTTATTTACACACACACAAACATGCACGCACGCACGCACGCAAGCACACACACACGCATGCACAGACACGCACACACACAGAGACTAAATTGGCTGTAGTGTATGTGTGTGAAACAGTGTGTATGGATGTTTCTCAGTGCTGGGTTGCAGCTGGAAGGGCATTCGCTGTGTAAAACATATGCTGGATAAGTTGGCGGTTCATTCCGCTGTTGCGACTCCTGATTAATAAAGGGACTAAGCTGAAGGAAAATTAATGAATGAAACATTCAATGCAATACAATACAAACTTTATTGTCATTTATATCTGAATTTGTTCTTGCATAATATCACATTACATACTCCTTACAAAGAGACAAGACATAATACATAATAAAAAAATAATAATTAAACTGACCTCATTCAGCTCCAAGACAGCCTGATGTACAAATGAATGTTTTAATTTCACTCTGTTCAAACTGGGAAATTTGAATCAACGGTTAGTCTTAACTCATGATTTATTATAGTTATATTTATTTCCTTGCTTCACCTATTTACTTATGTTTCTTTTCAGGCTGACTGGAATGAATTTGCCATCCCCTGTCATCAGCAGCAAGAACTGGCTGCGTCTTCACTTCACATCGGACAGCAACCATCGGAGGAAAGGATTCAGTGCTCAATATCAAGGTAAGGGTTCATTCTGTGTAGGACACAAGAGGAGACGACGACTGCTCATTATTCACCATGTTCTGCTCTAGCTTAATATTAAAATGATTTCGGCTTGTCTGTGTTACTCAGTGAGCAGACATATTGTCCCACTGAATGCTTCCCCTTTACTTTGGGAACTCATTCACAACCGTAAAGGGGGGGATTCATGGTCCTAGAGTGAGTAACGCGAGATGAGGCTCTTTAAATCATTTTCATGATATGTGTTTATGGCTGTGTTTTCTATTTGCATAATAAGCAAGGCATGTTATAAATCTCAGGGGAAGCGCAGTGGATTTGTTGAAATTGTTATAATGTAGAGGTCTGGGTTTATAAATTGTATATGCATGTGACAGAAATATATGCTCTTTTTGACGTACTGGAATTTGTTTATCCTACAAAATGTGTCTATGATAACAATAGTTAGCATTAATTGCATCAAAAAAAGAGGCCACAATCTTAGGGCATGGATGGATAGGTTAAAATGGGGATAACTGTAATACTGTCAGGTTAACCACTTAGAAATTAGCTGGAGAAATTAAATCACGTCTTTTGCGTGTCTTCTTGAGTTGACATTACAGGCCTCTGTAAGTAAGTAATTAATTCATTCATTCATTTTCTTTTCGGCTTAGTCCCTTTATTAATCTGGGGTCACCACATCGGAATGAACCGCTGTAATTATGTAAATAAATAAATAAATAAATAAATAAATAAATAAATGTATAAATAAATAAATAAATAAATAAATAAATGAATGTATAAATAAATAAATAAATAAATGGATAAATAAATAAATGGATAAATAAAAAAATGAAAAATGAATAAATGTATGAATGAACGAATTAATTAATTATTGTATAAATAAATAAGTAAACTAATAAATAAAGAAATGTAAAAATAAATAAACGTATAAATGAATGAATGAATGAATAAATATATAAATACATAAATACATATATACATAAATACATAAATAAATAAATAAACAAACAAACAAACAAGCAAATAAATAAATAAATGTTACCCAGCTTTCCCAGTGTTGTGTTGCAGCTGGAAGGGCATCCGCTGCATAAAACATGTGCTGGATAAGTTGGCGGTTCATTCCGCTGTGGCGACCCCAGATTAATAAAGGGACTAAGCCGAAAATAAAATAAATGAATGAATGTTACCCAGCATAGTACTGGGTTGCAGCTTGATGGAACATATGCCAGAGTAGTTAGTGGTTTATTCCACTGTGGCAACCCCTGATAAATCAGGCGCTAAGCCGAAGGAAAATTAATGAATTAATCAATTTAAATGACAAAATCATTGTACCAATACAACAATTGTCTTGTGAAATTTGATATGTCCCTAAAAAAATATCTGCTGCTTGATTAAATATAATTGTAATATAAAATCATGTAATAAATGATATATAGGAGTTGTATAACTCTTTATGAAATACTAGTACTGGAGACGTCCACACACACAGTACATTTACTGTTGAGCAGTATTTTTGGATTTATGAAATGTTTGGTACAAACAAAGTGTGTACTACATGACATTTTTTCCTTGCCTTTCTGATTCTGTAGATTGATGAGTTAAATTAAC
>CAIGQW010054451.1:2764368-2775570 GCA_903798125.1 Danio choprae
TTATTATTATTATTATTATTATTATTATTATTATTATTATTATTATTTAAGGCAATTCAATCATTAAATATGATGGAATTGCCTTTTGTTACAGATATAAAATAGTTTGACAACAACCAGTATGTTTGTGGGCCAATGGCATCACTACATTGGTCTATAATATTAATTTAACATATAACATGGTCTATAATATTCATTCATTCAATCATTTTCTTTTCTGCTTAGTCCCTTTATTAATCTGGGGTCACCACAACGGAATGAACCGCCAACTTATCCAGCATATGTTTTACGCAGCGGATGCCCTTCCAGCTGCAACCCATCACTGGGAAACATCCACACACACCCATTTACACTCATACACTATACTACACTCATACACTACATCATATACTATTGACAATTTAGCTTACCAAATTCACCTATACTGCATGTCTTTGGACTTGTGGGGGAAACCGGAGCACCCGGAGGAAACCCACGCAAACACGGGGAGAACATGCAAACTCCACACAGAAACGCCAACTGACCCAGCTGGGGCTCGAACCAGCGACTTTCTTGCTGTGAGGCAATTGTGCTACCCCCTGCGCCACCATGTTGCCGGTTTATAATATTAAATCATTATTTTAAAATAATGTTTATTAAATATTTTATGTATTTATTTTATGTTGATTTAATATTATAGAGCATGTTGTATATTAAATTAATATTACAGACCAGTGTGGGGATTTATCTCGACCACAGAGAGTCGGGACCTCGGTTTAACTTCTCATCCGAAAGATGGAGCTCACTCAGCAGTATAGAGTCCCCTTCACTATACTGGAGCGTTAGGACCCACACAGAATGCAGGTTGAGGCACAACATTGCTTAGCTTCAGTAGGCGACCATGTGAGAGTTGCAGAGAGTTATCAGCCGGCTACGTATGTTTGTCACAGGAGGCTCACTCACAAATAAATGGATCACAGAAATGATCCAAAAAACACATATTTATTAACAAAAAGCATTTAGAACTAGAACATTGACCACAGTCAGGACATGGAGCTTGACAATACAATACCAGACAAAGAACTTAACAAACTCAGGGGTATAAATGCACAGGAAAGGATTGAACAGATTACAAACATGGGTGATACAACAGGTGGAACTAATAAACATTAACAAACGGCGGGAAAACAGAACAAAGGAAACATCACATATTTTTCAGGTGTGTTTGATTATGGATGGAGTTAAACTCTGCTGGACAGTGGATGTTTCAGTTGTTTTTCAAATGATACTGTATATACAAAAAGAAAGCAATTAATGCTTCATTAATAATAGCTGGAGAGGTCAGTCAATTTAGTTTAAGTGATGACTGAGTTTTGCCCTCTATTCATTCATTCATTTTTTTTTCTGGCTTTGTCCCTTATTTATCAGGGGCCGCCACATCGGAATGAACCGCCAACTATTCCGGCACATGTTTTGCGCAGCGGATGCCTTTCCAGCCAGTACTGGGAAACACCCATACACTCTCAATTTAGTTTATTCAATTCACCTATACCGCATGTCTTTGAACTGTGGGTAGAAACCGGAACACCCAGAGGAAACCCACGGGGAGAACATGCAAACTCCACACAGAAATGCCAACTGGCCCAGCCGGGACTCAAACCAGTGACCTTCTTGCTGTGAGGCGACAGTGCTACCCACTGAGCCACCGTGCCCTCCTTTGGTTACAATCAATGACGTTGTCTACACTGCAGAACTTAAAAGATGTCTTATTTAAATTGTGTTTGCAATTTATAAAAGCATTTATGAGAGAAATTTGAGATTTGTGCATTTTGTACAAGTCACAGACATTATTTAAATAGCCTAAAGTAAACTAATCTCAGCCCTGCAACCCTAAATTTAAATGTACTATAAAGTCTTTCCAATTCATTCTTTTTCATTTTGGCTTAGTCCCTTTATTAATTCGGGGTCGCCACAGCGGAATGAACCGCCAACTTATCCAGCATATGTTTTACGCAACGGATGCCCTTCCAGCTGCAACCCATCACTGGGAAGCATCCACACACACTCATTCACACACATACACTACGGACACTACTTAGCTTACCCAATTCACCTATACTGCATGTCTTTGGACTTGTGGGGGAAACCGGAGCACCCGGAGGAAACCCACGCCAACACAGGGAGAACATGCAAACTCCACACAGAAATGCCAACTGACCCAGCCGAGGCTCGAACCAGCGACCTTCTTGCTGTGAGGCGATCGTGCTACCCACTGCGCCACTGTGAGGCCTGTCTTTCCAATTATGCTATCATTTTTGCTATTACAGTAAATAAGTTTAAAATAACTTTAAAAATAAAAATGCAGTTGATTTGTACATGAGTGAAAGTAATGTAAAACACATTTCATATACAAAGATGCTTTCGTTTGTATCAGTTACGCTGAAGATTTAGGGGAGAAATGGTCCATTAAACAGAGCGTTTGAATCAGAGTGCAAAAATCATTGTAGAAAATGGCCTTTTATGTCTATATTATGACAGCTTTGACATTGGAGTGCACTCATTGATGTCTCATTATGTTTACTAAATTGCCTTTTATTTAACAGATCAGGGCTGCCTGAAATCCTCTTAACACGGTGTCCTTTTCAAGCTATAGCTTGTCACTGTTGACGGTTCACATTTCATATTCTTCTTTTAAGATCGGTCAAGCGCTGATGTAAGTCAGAGGTTGTTATACACCCAGTATTCAATTGGGCTAATTGACATTTTCCTCCAAAAGAAATAGATTAAAATTGACATTACGCTGATTATGTTAAGCATCTGAGTCTGTAATGATTTAATTGTCTGCAACAATAATAATAATAATAATAATAATAATAATAATAATAATAATAATAATAATAATAATAATATAAATATAAATATAAATATAAATATAAATATAAATAATAATAATAATGGGCTGCACGGTGGCGCAGTGGATAGCACGATCGCCTCACAGCAAGAAGGTTGCTGGTTCGAGCCTCGGCTGGGTCAGTTGGCATTTCTGTGTGGAGTTTGCAAGTTCTCCCAGTGTTGGCGTGGGTTTCCTCCGGGTGCTCCGGTTTCCCCCACAGTCCAAAGACATGCGGTACAGGTGAATTGGGTAGGCTAAATTGTCCGTAGTGTATGTGTGTGAATGGGTGTGTGTGTGGATGTTTCCCAGTGATGGGTTGCAGCTGGAAGGGCATCCGCTGCGTAAAACATATGCTGGATAAGTTGTCGGTTCATTCCGCTGTGGCGACCCCAGATTAATAAAGGGACTAAGCTGGAAAGAAAATGAATGAATGAATGAATGAATAAAAATAATAATAAAGGGCGTCACAGGGGCTTAGTGGTCAGCACTGTCGTCTCACAGCATAAAGGTCTCTGGTTTGAGTCCCGTCTAGGCCAGTTGGCGTTTCTGTGTGGAGTTTGCATGTTCTTCCTGTGTTTGCGTGAGTTTCCTCTGGGTTTAAAAAACTTAATTTTCCGTATAGTGTATGTGGATGAGTGTGTATGGATGTTTCCCAGTAGTGGGTTGCAGCTGGAATGGCATCCGCTGCATAAAACATATGCTGGAATAGTTGGCGGTTCATTCCACTGTGGCGACCTCTGAAATAGAAACTAAGCCGAATGAATGAATAATAATAATAACAGAAATAACAACAACAATGACAGAGCTCTCTTTTCAGCCCTGGCATTCTTAATTTAGGCTTCTTAATTTAGTAACTGTTAATTACATGTTTCAAGTGCTGTTTAGTGGGCTGAATTGGATTGCATTAATTTGCACTGAAATCTCGTGGGACAAATGCAAAACATACAGCCTAAAACACATTTTACAGCCAGTTATGCACATTGATCATAAAAGCAGGTACTGTAGTTCTCCTTCAAAAAGCAAAACAAACAAAATAACAGAATTTAGCACAGTTTTGTTATAAGCAGAATGCTAAATATTTCAGAACAAACATTTTGGTCATATTTAATTTAAGCGCAATGCTTACATTACCTTAACCCACCATGGCAGAAAGTGGTTCAAATAAAGGTGGACTTTACAATTTTGCATCCAACACAAGCTGTGAGAGTCAAATTTCATTGACCACAGGTAGAGAGAGTAAGGAAAGAGACTATGGTTGAGATTTTCTTGCCAAGTAGATGCTGAGCTCAAATATCATACCTTATAAAATATTCTCCCTTTATGCAAAGTACTTGTCATTATGAAATCAAAATTAAAAGTGAAATGTGACCTCTCATTTGAAAGAAAATTCAATTCGCTGCATATGATGCATGAAAATTATGTAAAAAAAATAATAAATTATGCATGAGTAGATGCTAAAATTGCGGAACTGAGATTAAGCATACAGTTCCCTACAGTACTCTATCATTAATATCAACCACCACCAAGGACATGTTGGCTTGCAACATCACATAAGTAGGTATACTTAAAAATACAAAATACCCATAAACTAATTGATTCATTATTTATTTATTTTTGTTATTGCATTATATGACTTTAATTGTTCCTCCAACATATTTTTTGGTAAAAAAGTGACTTTTATTGACATATTTAATAGTTTGAAATGATATATTGTCTGGGTTGGTGTTGTAAATGATGGTACATAAACCTGGTAATAAACTGCCAGTGCTTTTTTCTGTTATTTTACAGACTTTAAATAAATGTACACACGATAAGTTGTTTTAAACTACTAAAATGTCAATAGAAGTCACTTTGTTAAACTGCAGAGTTGAATTTTTACCATCAAAAGTTGACAGAGCGCAGAGATCAGTGCTCCTAAACAGGAAAACACCTTTCATAAAACAATGGAAACAGTTAATCAACGGTTTACAGTGAACCTCCTTAGGTATACACTACCTGACAAAAGTCTTGTCGTCGATCCCAGTTGTTAGAACAACAAATAATTTGTTGTTAGAACAACAAATAATAACTTGACTTCTAGTTGATTATTTAGAAAAGTGGCAGAAGGTAGATTTTTCCGATGGATCATCTGTTGAACTGAATACCAATCATCACAAATACTGCAGAAGACCTTTTGGAACCCACATGGACCCAAGATTCTCATAGATATCAGTCAAGTTTGGTGAAGGAAAAATCATGGTTTGGGGTTACATTCAGTATGGGGGCGTGCGAGAGATCTGCAGAGTGGAGGACAACATCAACAGCCTGAGGTATCAAGACATTTGTGCTGCCCATTACATTACAAACCACAGGAGAGGGCTAATTCTTCAGCAGGATAGCACTCCTTCTCATACTTTAGCCTCCACATCAAAGTTCCTGAAAGCAAAGAAGGTCAAGGTGCTCCAGGATTGGCCAGCCCAGTCACCAGACATGAACATTATTGAGCATGTCTGGGGTAAGATGATGGAGGAGGCATTGAAGATGAATTCAAAGAATCCTGATGGACTCTGGGAGTCCTGCAGGCACACTTTATTTGCTATTCCAGATGAGTTTATTAATAAGTTATTTGAGTAATTGCAGAGATGTATGGATGCAGTCGTCCAAGCTCATGGGAGTCATACACAATATTAATTATTTTTCCACTGCACCATGACTTTATATTCTATACTGTACATTATTTCTGTTAAGTGACAAGACTTTTGTCTAAGCAAAGTCAGACCTTACTGTTCTTATTAAATGATTAAAAATTAAGGCATGATCATATTTTATTTTGGTAAAAATAAGTGTAATCTAGAGGCCTTTGCCTTTCATATAAGCCACTTCTGATACCAAATGATCAACTAGAAGTCAAATGATTATTTGTTGTTCCTAAAACTTGGATATGCAACAAGACTTTTGTCAGGTAATGTAGTTCACAGAGCATGTGAAATTGTAGAAATGGTATACCTTTATTTAAGATACATCTTTATAGTCTTTCTAACACACTAAGAGACTGTGTTATCTGGAATTCAGCCCAGAGTGAGTTACTTTTTCATCATGTCTTCAAGAAAAAAAAATTCTAAGAAGCAAATTAATGTTTTTAGTACTTTACTTCTTATTTATTTATTCATACATACTTGGGGGTGGGAATATATCAGTGTCAAATATATATTTGACTGCAGCTTATGAGTGTTACTTATCTGAACCTTCAGACACAATCATGGCTTCATGGTCTTTGATTCTAAACAGACCAACTAGATTGAAGGATTCTGGAAAACACTGGGCTTTCTGAAGTTAAGCAAGGATATGCTAGCCAACAGTGTTGGGCAAGTAGCATCCAACATGTGATTTATTAAATATTACTAGTTACTATCCTTTAAAATTAATTGGTTACATTACAATATTATTGTTTCTAAATTGTAATTATTTCATACTGACAAATAATGCATTTTTTGTGTTACTTTTGAATGGCGTTCACCATAATAAGCACATGGCTAGGCATTCTAAGTGAGGGCTCATAGTGAATAAATAACAATCAAAGTCTGGTAGAGAAATCATACACAAGTCCACTACAATACCCAATGATACAAAAAGTATCATTAGGTGTAAATATACAAACAACTGTTTAGGCTAATGTTGCTAAAAGGAAAATGAATGAATTAATTAATTTTGTTATTATTATTTATTCATTAATTTTCCTTCAGCTTAGTCCTTTTATTCATCAGGGGTCGCCACAGTGGAATGAACCGCAAACTTATCCAGCATATGTTTTACACAGCGGATGCCCTTCCAGCTGCAACCCAATACTGGGAAACATCCATACACACTCATTCACACACATACACTACAGCCACTTTAGTTTATTCAATTCACATATAGCGCATGTCTTTGGATTGTGGGGGAAACCAGAGCACCTGGAGGAAACCCACACCAACATGGGGAGAACATGCAAACACACAGAAGTTCCAACTGACCCAGCCAGGACTCGAACCAGTGACCTTCTTGCTGTGAGGCAACAGTGCTAACCACTGAGCCACTGTATTGCCCTAGTTATTTTTATTATTATTATTATTATTATTATTATTGAAATTAGTACATAATAAAATAAAGCCACAATCAATCAATCAATCAATCAATCAATCAATCAATGATTGTATGCATGAAAAAAATAAATGTTATGCAGAAAGCGCCTAGTGGAATGATACACTTAGGAATGCTAATGGTCAAATTAAGCACATTAAAGCCATCACAGATTTCGTGATGTTCTTAATCACCAGTAAAATTGGTCCAATGGATTATTAATAATCAGGGCATAACTCACTAATGTTATTCCAGGACCATATATTAATCCAGAAGCCCATCAAACATGGCAAAATCATAGTCACTAGAAAGATTTCTTAGTTAAGCATATACACTCACTGGTCGGAAAACCTGCAAATGACTAGTGCAGACGACTGGCATCTTCAAATGTAGAAGTCTGTTATGCAATTTCTGCTCAAACATGAATCGAAAGACTGTATGTATACATTCTTACATATCTAGAAACCCCTAATTCCTTTATTTTCATTTTATTGTGCAGTTTTAACATGGAGCCCAGCTATGATTTCCTCCATATCTATGAGGGTGAGGACTCCAACGGACCCCTGATCATCAGTCTGCAGGGCAACCAGGTTCCAGAGCGCATTGAGAGCAGTGGAAACAGCCTTTTTCTGGCCTTCCGCAGCGATGCCTCCCTGGGGATGTCTGGGTTTGCCATTGAATACAAAGGCAAGTCGCGTCTTGCAATTGCATGGTTTGTTTTCTTGAGGCTTGGAAAACAAGGAATGCACACCACTTTGGCAGTGGTCACTATCAGATTCTTTTTAAGAGCGAGTGTCATGAAAACACATTCAGGTGAAATACGTGTATTGTGTAATATAATAAAAATAACTTTTAGTGTTTAATTGCTATGGAATTGCTAAAACAAATGATGTGACCGTTAAAGGTATAATGATTAGTTCTGCTTTGCTCTTCAATGAATAACTGTGTATTTAGATATTTTATATGGAGTGTGAAGTCTGGTAGAATATCGTCATGGTTAAATGAGTCTTGCATAGAAATAGGTTTAAAAACATAATGGTAAATTTGAGCAGTTCTTTTGTTGCTTAAGCTAGAATTCATATAGATCGCTTGCATTAATGGGAGTATCCAATGGTGTCCAAAAACTCTTTGAAATGAAAATATCTAGAATGCACATAGAAAATATTAAAACTTTGCTATGTAGTGTCGCTAAGAAATAATGGCCACACTTTACAATAAGGTTTCCTTCATATTTACTAACATGAACTAATTATGAACAACACTAGTACAGCATATATTAATTATAGTTCAACATTTACTAATGCATTATTAAAATCCAAATTTATGCTTGTTAACATGAGTTAATGAACTGAGTTAACATGAACTAACGACTGTGTTTGCATTTCATTGCATTTTCATTAAAGTTAACTAACATGAACAAATACTGCAATTAATGCATCGTTCATTGTTTGTTCATGTTAGTAAATGCATAAACTGATACAACCTTACTGTAAAGTGTTACCAAAATATTGGGTGGTAATGTGGCCTGTTAAAAAATAAAAAAGAGCTATACATTAGGTTATGATTTTCTTCAGTGATGCTAATAATCTTTAATACATGCCATTATTCCACACCGGGAATACAGTAATGTAACTTATGTGCACACAGCATGTCAAATATTCATATATCGTGTACATGTTTTATATATGGCCTATCCATATAAGAATCCTATTAGAAAATGAAACCGTTCATGAATTGACACAAAAGTCTACCCCATACAAAACGTATTTTGATGGATAGTGCATTTATTTCCATACATATAAAGATACATATCCAGAAAAAAATGCATAAAACTCCTCTGTGTAAACAAAACAGCTTGCTTTGACAAAGGACTCATAACTAGCAGGTCAAAAGATATTGTTAGGCTTCTTCTCTCTCGCTACCTTTGGCCAGATACAGGACCTGTAGTTTAAACACCTAGATGCAGATCTGGAAAAAGAGCCAAAAGACAGAACTGCCACCTCAGGCAGTGAAACGTTTGGTAATAAATTAGAGGTGCCCCCGAAATCATTTATTTTTGGGGGGGATGACAGGATTTCTTGTAAACAAGTACTCATAGCATGTTAAAGCTTAGATGTACAGAACGTTAAGCAAAGGAATGGAATATATATATTTTAACATATAACTGGTGAAAGGCCTCAATGCAAACAGGATTTTATTTCAAATATCTGCTAATCAGATAAAAAATAAATTGCCTGTACGAGCAAGGTTGGAGCACAACATCAAAACAAAAATCCAAGTAAATGTAAAAGGATTACGTTTGAACAGAAAATAAAGCTACCTATTGTCTAATACTAATAATAATTTAAAAAGCAGGGCCTCACGGTGGCGCAGTGGATAGCACGTTCGCCTCACAGCAAGAAGGTCGCTGGTTCGAGCCTCGGCTGGGTCAGTTGGCGTTTCTGTGTGGAGTTTGCATGTTCTCCCCGTGTTGGCGTGGGTTTCCTCCGGGTGCTCCGGTTTCCCCCACAAGTCCAAAGACATGTGGCATAGGTGAATTGGGTAAGCTAAATTGTCCGTAGTGTATGTGTGTGAATGAATGTGTATGGATGTTTCCCATAGATGGGTTGCAGCTGGAAGGGCATCCGCTGCATAAAACATATGCTGGATAAGTTGGCGGTTCATTCCGCTGTGGCGACCCCAGATTAATAAAGGGACTAAGCCAAAATGAAAATGAATGAATGAATTAAAAAAGCAAATAAGTCAGCTATAAGGTGTAGTTTACAAAGATCTTTCATACATTTCATTCAGATAATCCAACATTAACCATACGGAACACTTCCCGAAGGACATCTCAGCACCATAACTTCACGACCAAACTGGAGCCACCTTCATTTATCCCATATTCCATAAACTCATTCAGGGGTGATCTTTGATGATCAGTTGTTCATCAAAGACCACATTGTATGCACAGCTCGATCATACAGGTTTGCACTGTACAACATTAAAAAAAAATCAGGCCCCTGCCCACTGAGCAGTTGAAACAGCTTCTGGTCCGAGCACTTGTCATTTCTGGACTGGACTACTGTAATGCTGTCTTTGCTGGACTTCCATCATATGCTATGAAACATTTCCAAATGATCCACTGTGCTGCAGCTTATCTGGTCTTCAATGAGCCCATCAGAACCCACGTCACACCTCTCTTGATCTCCCAGCACTGGTTACCGGTTGAAGCTCACATCAACTTCAATTCAATTAAATTTGCAACTCTGTTGTTTGCATACAGAATGCCCACAGACTGTGCACCCTCTTACCATTTGGGATACTAACAAATGTAGAGCATGTGGAAACATCAAAACAAATGTTCTGCTTTGCTATTGTTTTCTTGTTTTTTTTTTTTATATTTCACTTTAAAATTACTAGCACAAACAGTAGTGGAAATTATGCTTATTATGAACAAGGGTTGGTAAAATAAGCTAGGGTTTTTAGCCTACACATTTTTCGATTATTAGACAAATTTAAGGAATTATGACAAAGGTGATGAGTAATTGTCAATTTATGACATACAGTACACCATGTGTTTATGCTACTTCTGAAAGCAAAGCTGGATATTTTCACAGTGATGTCGATGTAGAAGACACCTGTGGGCAGATTGTGGCCAGCAGTGCATCATAGTACCATCACAAAGAAAATCTAAATCACTTTCCAGAAACTTTTTGTTTGCTGTTCCTCACTGGTGGAATGATCCACCAATTCTCACATCGACTGCTGAATCCCTGGCATTCAACATTCAAAAGGCACCAGAACAAATTCACTTTTTACTGTGAGTAGCTAACTTCTGAGTAAGTTAGTAAATACCAAAATACTTGTCTTTGTAGCTTGTATTTTTCTAATAAAAACATCTTTCTAACATTTATCTTTACAATAAATCGCTTGATTGTTCCTCATTATTGATTTAGATATTTAGTTGAAGTCAAAATTATTAGCCCCATTTTCAAATATTTCCCAAATTATGTTTAACAAAGCAAGGAATTTTTCACAGTATTTCCTATAATATTTTTTCTTATTAATTATTATTAATCTTATTAATATTTTTTTCTTATTTTTTTTTATTTTGGCTAGAATAAAAGCAGTTTTGAATTATACATACATACATACACACACACACACACAGACACACATACATATATATATATATATATATACACACACACACACACACACACACACACACACACACACACACACACACA
>CAIGQW010054451.1:2794045-2807126 GCA_903798125.1 Danio choprae
TATCTATCTATCTATCTATCTATCTATCTATCTATCTATCTATCTATATTAGTCCCTTAGGGCTTAGTCCCTTTATTCATGCCCTTCCAGCTGCAACCCATTACTGGGAAGCATCCATACACACTTATTCACACACATACACTTCGGACAATTTAGCTTACCCAATTCACCTATAGCCCATGTATTTGGACTTGTGGGGGAAACCAGAGCACCCGGAGGAAACCCACACGGGGAGATCATACAAATTCCACACAGAAATGCCAACTGACCCAGCCGAGGCTCAAACCAGCGACTTTTCAACACATTTGTAGACATAATAGTTTTAATAACTAATTTCTAATAACCTTACCTTTTCCATGATGACAGCACATAATATTTTACTAGATATTTTTCAAGATACTAGTACTCAGCTTAAAATGCAATTTAAAGGCTTACGTTAATCATGCAAGTTAGGGTAATAAGGCAAATCATTGTTTAACAGTGGTTTGTTCTGTAGACAATCGAAACAAAAATATTGCTTGGGGGGGTTAATAATATTGACTTAAAAATTTTTTTTTTTTTTTTTTATTGCTTTTGTTCTAGTCAAAATAAAACAAACAAGGTTTCTCCAGAAGAAAAAAATATTATAGGAAATACTGTAAAAAAAAATTAAATTCACAAGAGGGCGAATAATTCTGATAATCTGGGAATTGTAAATGAGACAATTTTAGTAAAAGTCAATGACTGGGAGGCTATTATTGAAGGTCTGTTATGTACATTTGAAAAACATTGATGGGTAAAATTTACCCCATGGTGGTTCTAGTGTTAAGTAAAGCTCATCTGCTCTTTAAGCTGGATTTATACTTTCGCCTTGCCCCGCAGTGCCAGCCTACGCTGACTCATTACTTGTTCATATCAACTACAGCCTGTATACAGTACACACACTGCGCAGATGGACAAGTGTTTTCTGCTTCATGCATTTTATTTGCGGGTCTGCATGCGCAGAATGTGCATTACGGCCCACAGACAGAACACGGAACCCGAAGAGTTGTCGACGAGTGACAGAGCAGAATATGTATAGTATGACAGAGTAAAGTATGGATCCGCTGACTTTAAAGGACTTTCAATTTGTAATTTTAAATGCCAGATAACGTATTTAAGTTTTTCTCTCTGTGACACTCTTTCCCTTTTGTATTGGCAGAATTAAAATTAGAAATACAATTTTTATACAACCTACATATTTTGATTGCTATCCTTCTCTTTCAGTAGCGTCTAGTAAATATTTAAATGCGGAATTGTGGACATAGGATTTAAATTTAGCAGGAACAGTCGGATTGGGAAGAAAACTTTTCTAAGCAGACAGCATTTAAACAATGTGAATAAATAGTAAGATTATGGAAATAAATATGTTGGGTATGGAATAAAACCCAGTAAGACTGGGATCTTGCGCAGATCTCTACCTTCCGTTCACATAGAGACTGTGTTTTCACATATATTTTTGAAAACCCTCTCCAAGTGTGGACTGTGAAAATAGAGGCTTTCGAAAAACGATGATGCATTTTTAGTCGTGATCAGTTTAACTTAAACTGAAAGACAGTTTACAGCAGTTGCTTTGGATGCTCTCTATTTTGACAGCATTGTTAAAGGTTAATATTAGTTAGTATGCGATCCAGATTGCTTTTCTTCACAGTACATGGACTGTTTACTCAGAGCTGTTGTTTTGATATATCTCCCGGTTTATATTATTGCTCGCTTTTGCAACTTACAACAACAATTACACTGTCTGTACATCTTACTTGACAATATATCTTGTAAATGGTGGGGAAAGAGTCAGGAGATTCAATATTCAATATTTCTCATACATAAGAAATATGTTTCTTATCACAAAAGTCATGTAAAGCCAACTTCTAATTCATACCAAGGGCAAATAAATGTGTTCAAATCATCTTGGTCAAACATTCATTCAAATTACCATTCAAAATCTCTTATACAGTGTTTGCTTTCAGTTGCCCATGTTTTTATAACATGGAATGAACATTCATTCCTTAACTTTCCTTCGATTTAATCCCTGATTATCAGGGCTCGGCACAGCGGAATGAACCACCAACTAATCCAGCATTTGTTTTACGCAGCGGATGCCCTTCCACCCCCAACCCAGTTCTGGGAAACACCCATACACACTTGCATTCACACACACACTACAGCCAATTTTGTTTAACTAATTCACTTATAGCCCTCATAGTCTTTGGACTGTGGAGGAAAGTGGAGCACCCAGAGGAAACCCACGTCAACACGGGGAGAACATGCAAACTCCACACAGATATGGCAACTGGTCCAGCCGGGACTCGAACCAACGACCTTCTTGCTTTGAGGCGAAAGTGCTAACCACTGAACCACCGTGCTGCCCTGGAATGAACATGTCAGTTTCAACTAAATAACAGTAAATCTGAGTACTTCTATTATAGTTCTGTCATGATGATAATTTACATATATATAGCAATGTTGAAGTTTTTGGTATTGGCGCTATATGATAGATCTGCTATGCTGCTGCTGCTGCTGCTGCTTTGATTATTAGTACAGAGCAAGTGCCAAGTTTTGCTACTGCTAGTATATTCACAAACATTCTGTCTGAGAATATAACACACTGCTCCTGCAAATAAAACTTACACGGAACCTCTACAAAAAGATCTATTCACAGGTGGAGGTATCAGAAAATGTGAGTAATGATCTGTAATGTGTGACACGGTGGCTCAGTGGTTAGCACTGTCACCTCACAGCAAGAAGTTCGCTGGTTCGAGTCCCGGCTGGGTCAGTTGGCATTTCTGTGTGGAGTTTGCATGTTCTTTCCGTGTTGCCGTGGGTTTCCTATGTTTCCCAGTACTGTACGTGTGTATGGATGTTTCCCAGTACTAGGTTGCAGCTGGAATGGCATCCGCTGTGTAAAACATATGCTGGATTAGTTGGCGGTTCATTCCGCTGTGGTGAACCCTGATGAATAAAGGGACTAAGCTGAAGGAAAATTAATGAATGATCTGCAATACATGAACTTTTGCCTATCACAAGATTTAAACAACATCTGAAAGCTCAATAAATAAGCTTTCCAGTGATGCATGGTTTCTTAGGATAGGCCATTTTTTGGGGTAGAGATATTACTATTTGAATCTGATGGTGCAAAAAAGAAATCAAAATACAAAGAGTTTAGAAATTGGTTTAATTGGTTTGAAAGGGAAACAAGTGGAATTTACACTATTCCATTAGGACAACTAAACCTTTATTTACACAAACTTTCATGCGACATAATTTTATATTTGATCAATTCGCTCTCAATCAAAGTCCACAAAACTCAGACTTCTGTCTCTGGTTAGCTGAGCTCACTATTTTTGTAGAGAAACCATATAGGAATTTTTGTGTCTGGCTCAGTGAACTTTGAAGCATTTTTCCCATTCAACCTGCTTCAATTCAAAGTCTGTAATGTTAGTGACAAAAACAGTGTTGTTGATGTGAGACAGGTTAGTTTTAAGGCTCTCTATTAGTAATGACATTGTGCAGAACAAATAGTCCTAAAAGGGCGAAATCTAGATATCTTCATATAGATACCAAACTTGAGTGGGTAATTCCCAGAGAGCGGGAAACAGAGAACAAAGTTGTTGGCTTGTTTCAGGATTGTTTGTTTTGTGATTTTGCTGCATTCACATACAAAAAAAAAAAAATTATAATAATTATAATATACTACTACGACTACTACTACTACTACTACTACTACTACTACTACTACTACTACTAATAATAGTAATAATAATAATATTATATAGGGGCAGCACGGTGGCGCAGTGGGTAGCACAATCGCCTAACAGCAAGAAGGTTGCTGGTTCGAGCCCGGGTCGCTGGTTCGAGTTGGCGTTTCTGTGTTGAGTTTGCATGTTCTCCCCGTGTTTGCGTGGGTTTCCTCCGGGTGCTCCGGTTTCCCCCACAAGTCCAAAGACATGCAGTACAGGTGAATTGGGTAAGCTAAATTGTCCGTAGTGTAATTGTATGAGTGTGAATGAGAGTGTATGGATGTTTCCCAGTGATATGTTGCAACTGGAAGGGCATCCGCTGGGTATAACATAAGTTGGCGGTTCATTCTGCTGTGGCGACCCCAGATTAATAAAGGGACTAAGCCGAAAAAGAAAATGAATGAATGAATGAATAATAATATATAATAATAGTATCATGGAATATCATGGTTCTTTATTTAAAATAAGAATGATTTTTGGCATAAAAAAAAAATCGATGGTTTTACCGCTTACACACTACAGTATTGTTTGGCTTTTGCTGTAAATATACCAGTGTGACATATGGTTCAGGGTCATATTTCTGCTTTTTACAATCACCCACATTAGGAATATCTGTTGTGGGGCATGAACAAGATTAAATAAATTGATACACAATAATAATGACACACACACAACCATTCACCAACATTCTAGATACAACCCAAATCGTAGTATTCCCACTTTCCTGTTAAACTTCAAACTACTGCTTTTTCGCATAAAGTTCGAATTTTCTGTTTTATTCTTTCTTTCTTTTACTGCGTCATTGGTTGTACCCACATAACCCAACGCTTTGCATCAATGGGAAGTCATGTATTTTCTATGAGCAACAGCAGCCGTTGCTGTCACTCATGCAAAATGGATGACTTCCAGTTGCAGCAAATCACTGTTTGTGATGATTATTTGTGAACACACCACATTCTTAGCAACACACTAGTAACCATCTAACCATGTTATGTCTACCTAGCCCTAGAGCACCCTAACAGTCACCTACCTTGTCCTATAGCAATCACTCAGACAACCATAGCTGAGCAATTGGATGTTATGCATGTGACATTTGCAGTAAAAACTTAAAACATAAGAGAAAGTGTATGTTAACGTTACATTGAAACATCTGATTATATTTTTCAAAACAACTAACCACACATTTATGGTATCAGAAAAAATATCAATCTGTAAACATTTTTATAGTTTAAGTGAGGGAAATAAACATGCATTATGGATGTGACCAAAAAAGTGTGCAAGTGTACAGTATACAGCATACTTTGTAGAAATTCATTCATTCATTCATTCCTTCATTTTCCTTCGGCTTAGTCCCTTTATTCATCAGGGGTCGCCACAGCGGAATGAACCGTCAACTTATCCAGCATATGTTTTACACAGCGGATGTCCTTCCAGCTGGAACCCAGTGCAGGGAAACACCCATACACACTCATTCACACACACATACACTACAGACAATTAAGTTTATTCAATTCACTCATAGCACATGTCTTTAAACTGACCCAGCCGGGACTCAAACCAGCGACCTTCTTGTTTTGAGGCAACAGTGCTAACCACTGAGCAACTCTGTCGCCCCTTTGTAGAAATTCTGTGAATTAAACTGCACAACCCAACATAAATAATGCTAATCAAAAGAATAAGAGCTGAGTCACTATAGAACAAAAAGGATTGATTTTATTTTATTTGACACTTGCATTTATGAGGGAAAAGCTTGGTTATGGATGTGACTCCTCTCCGTTATGGATGTGACAGATATGAAACCGGCACTTGTGTGACTTTGGTAAATCAAATATAATTGTTTGAAAACATTGACAGAGACACTTTTTGAGTATTTTTACAGTACTGTACAATACAAACCTAAGCAAACAGCAAACAACGTAAAAAGAGTGTCACCATTTTGGGAAGGTTAACATTTGCATAGAATTGCTCAAATGCGAAGGAAAATACAAATGCAAGCCTACACAAAATACCCAGAAAGGGTTTTGCTATATATAATTTTTTTTCATGACAAGGTTGACATTTGCATGGAATTGCACAACACACAGACCACCCTAACTGTTGCTACCACTGAGGACAGCAAGGACAGCAGATCTATTAAAACTGCAAGCCAATTATTAAACTGGTGTTCATTTTCATAAATATAAACTTTTGTTTAGCATCATTAAACACACCCACATCATGCATTAAATTGTGCATCTATATATGTGGATATATCTCTATATCTCACAACAATTATCTAACAGTGTGATGGCAACTGCCCAGAACACCTTAGAAAACACCCAAGGTTGTGTTTAGCATGAAACAATGTAATTACAAACGTAAATTTATTGAATAAATATAGTAATTGATGTCAGATTATTATATACCCACCTCACCTTTACAAACACTTTGCCGAGTCTTGTATCTCCCATGAACATTACCAAGTGTTTTTCCCCTGTTTGTCTTGCCATGTTTTTGACCCTTGTCTTGTTTACCATTTCGATTCTTTGCCGTCTGTCCTGACCGTTTGCCTGTTTCTGACTATGCACTTTGGATTATCCTTATGCTCCTGTTTGTACTTGTTCGACCATTGCCTGCATGTTAATCTTCATCTCTGTTGTCAGACTTTTGCCATTACAGCTATATACATACTCTTGGCACACAACTTTGTTTCTCCTTATAAAAGTGTTTTTTTTTGTGTGTAATTGTCACGCTCGACTGCATACATGAAGGCACAGGAACACGGGATTTAACAATAACACAAATTTATTTACAAACACTTACTCAATACAAGGGGACTGGAAAACACAGGAGACTCTGGAAGGACATGGGGTGACGACAATATGGACAGATGATCAGACAATACATCAAAGTTTAGACAATACAATACCAGACAAGGACTGAACCAAACAGAGGGGTATAAATACACGAGGGCTAATGGGACTGATGATACACAGGGGTGAGACACAGGTGAAACAAATGAACATTGAAAACGGCTGGAAACAGAACAAAGGAATCACATGACATCACAGAGAACAGACATCTGACAGTAATAGGTCCCCTTTAAATTACTCATTAAATGCAAAGCATTGCATTATGTATACAGTGGTCCCTCGTTATTCACGGGGGTTACGTTCTAATAATAACCTGCAATAGGCGAAATCTGCAAAGTAGTCAGCTTTATTTTTTTATAATTATTTTAGATGTTGGAAGGGCATCCGCTGCGTAAAACATATGCTGGATAAGTTGGCGGTTCATTCCGCTGTGGCGACCCCAGATTAATAAAGGGACTAAGCCGAAAAGAAAATGAATGAATGAATGAATTTTAGATGTTTTAAGGCTGTAAACACCCTCACTACACACTTTATACACTTTTCTCAGACAGGCATTAACATTTTTACACTTTTCTCTCTTGTTTAAACACTCTCAAAGTTCAAACTTGCATAGAAAAATAAGTCCAGTATTATAGAATGAAACCAAAGACCAAAACCTGTTGTCTTGTGCAAACATTCATCGCTGTCAGCAAAAGGTTCATAAAGCTTTTTAGCTTTTGTGCGGATAGTGTTGGCATCCAGTGTAATGTTCTTTTTCCTGCAGTCACTGATCCACAAAGCGAAAGCAGACTTCATCCTTAAGGGGGTCGCACACCGGATCCGCCGCGCACATGACAGTTCGAAGTAAATCACACCGGATGTGCACATTCGCATGTTATTTAAAATTAAATTATTCAAATGGTGATGTGGTGCGGCAGAAATATGCACAGTGTCTTGAGTCGTAGCTGGGCACCGCAGACAGCCACCGACTTGCACCGCAGGTGTGCGTACCCTGATATAAATCTATGTTTACAATTCTAAAATGCATGGCGCTGTGTGGTGTGTTGTGGTGTGGCGCATACGGTGTGCGACCCCCTGTACGGTGGTCTTGTTGCGGACAGTTACAACCCTTTTTTGCATCCTTGTTGAAACTTACAATGCTAGCGATCGAAGAATTTGACAAGCTGAACGCATTCTGTACTGTACAGAAGACACGGAAGAGACTGATTGACAATGGTCTACAGCCAATCTGGACACAGAACACAATGGACTGTTAAAGCATGTCAAATTGCACAAAAAAAATCTACGAAACTGCGAGGCCGCAAAAGGTGACCCGCGTTATAGCAAGGAACCACTATATTGGTAAATGCACGTGCGATATTTAAATAATTTTAATATATTGAGCATAGTTTAGTTTTTAATAATGCCACTTTGGAAGATGATGCCATAAATGGGCAACCAGGTAAGACACGGGGTAAATTATTAGGGCAATGGGTTACAGATACGATATTCATTCCCGTTCTTAGTAGAAAATTAGCCAAGCAATATCACTTTGCAAAATTGCCCGACAACATTGCCCAAAAAGTTGGCCTGTGTATCATCAGCATTTTGCACTTGACATACAGTACAGTACTCAGCATAATTAAGAATATTTTGAATATTTGAATATTTTTATTAATTTCTCAGTGAATATGTGTAATATATATTGGTGCATTTGAACAAAACAGATTTATTAAACAGATATATTTATTAAAATAATATTTTAGACACAGAACATCTTCAGAAATGCAAAGATAATACATTTAAATTCATGCAAAATATTGCAAAAACGACAACATTTCAACAAAATTGTATATATTTTTTTTGTTTCTCTTGATTTTTGCTATTTTTGAAATTTTATTTAATATTTATGCCTACCATATACATTTGGGCTACTAATTTTTGAACCATTATTGTAAGCTTTTTGGTAGATTACCTCCAAATTTGCCTTCAGTACTGACTAAATGAATTTAAAAGCACACAAATAATATTGTAAAGCATTCTATAGAACAATTTAAATGAGAGATATGTGGGGGGTGTACTCATATATACTGAACACTGTACACCTTGCTCCCATAAACATGCTGTTCAGAATCTCTCAACAACATCCTTTCTCCAACATGATGCTGTAACAAACATGACAATGCTATTTTGTTTCCCATCGTCTTGCTTAATTTGATCTTTTATTTATCATCCTCCAGGATTCCTGTGTGCTGATTGTTGATGTGCTATGCAGAATACAAATAGAATGACGAACATACTAACAGTATTGGTTAGAATGAAGCATGAATGAAAATTTAAAGGCGACAACACCAAAAGTATCCAAATGTATTCATATTAGTAGTGTGTTTGTGTTTCAAGCACGGCGGCTCTTCATCAGAACAGTCATGAAACATGAGCATAGTTGGCTAATAATGCTTTTGGGAAATGCAGCTCCCATTTGCCCTTAGTAACTTTCAGTCGACCGTTCCTCCAAAATCATAGGATGGCATATGCTTTTCTGAGAGTGCAAAGCTCCGAGTGAAGGTCTTGTGGCGGATATGCAGATCAGGGTGAGCAGGACTGAGAAGACTCGGTTTGAATGTTAAGGACCTCTCTCCCAAAGACCGCATGCATGGAAGCAGCTTCTATATGCAACACACCATAAGCATCAGTTGTCTGGCACAACATTTTATGCATTAGTGACTAATGCAGGGTTAACAGGGTTTCATCAGAACACTCCTATAATCCCCAAACAGCGAATAATCACGCCTTTACCAAATACGATTCTGTTTAGGTCACTGCGTGCAATTTTTTAAAAGAGGATTTGTTTAAGTGACAGCTTAACGAGTAAATGTTTGTGAAAGCTAAGTCTTTTTTTATACATGCTTATAATTAGCCCCACGACCATTTGCAAAAACGATGCAGTCCACTGCCACATCCCCAAGCTTTTAGACAAAAGTCATTAGAAAGATATGAGATCCCTTTAAATAATGAAGGATTTTCCTCTCTTTCTTTGGTTCTCTCACCCAAACAGATCTTTTATTGGTTTCCATAGTAACTAAAAGACTGTCTCAGTACTGTTGAATGAGGACTCTTCCCTGGCTGTAAATAGTAGGAGGGTGTGGGGGTTGGGAGTGTGGTGGGATGGCGCCTCTCAGAGGCCATATGGATACATGGGCTGTGTCTAATCTAGAGAAGTCTTCTCTTTGTGGGTGAGGGATTTTTGCATAGCTATGTTCAAGCACTAGAATTTTGCGATTGAAGTTGGGGTTGATCAGGTGGCAGCCACAGCTGTTGTATGTGTGCTTATGTGAGGCAGAAACACATGGGCTGCTACATTTAGCCGCGCACGCAGTCTGGGCACAACAAAGCTTTGCTAACAACTGCTAATGAGCTGCCATCTTCAAAAAAATACAGTTATCCTGCGCTGACCTGTTCTTATGTAGGCTAATGCATGTTTTGTATGTCAAGTGCAGATGCGGGCCCTTTATAATACTAAATAATTAAATAAATAATACAAAATATTGAAATCCTTGCATCTGCATATGGCTGAATTTAGTGGATCTAAGATATCTTAAGGTTTTGATTAATGCTTGTTTAAATGGTTTTTATTGTCCTTTTTCTGAGGTGATGAACGATGATGAACAATTAAAATGTCTTTACAGACAGCGTTCACTTAAAGGTGCTGCACGTTTTGACTCTTCTAAAGCTAAAGTTCTGAAATACCATAATATGCTTGCAGATATTTAAGAAACATACTTGTTTATCTGAAATACAGTGCTAGTCAGAGTTAGTTATTCTCCATTGAAAATGTGCATTCCGTGTCGGAATGTCTGTCTTTGTTTTGGTCTCTATAACCTGCCCACTGCCAGTTTACCCAATTATATTTCAGAAAATGTTCTGTCTTGGTGGAAAACAGCATATTTCATTTCAGTCATGACTGCCTCAATGTATGTGGCTGAAAATGCGACCTAGTACAGTAGCAGCCTCCAAAATGAGACGTGGATTCAGAGTTATAAAAATCCACATGAGGTGTTTTTTAATTAGCAAATAATATAAATATTACAAATGTAAACATTAGCTGAGCAGCTTGTTGTAACACTCTAACGAAATGGTAAGGTTTATAATTTAATTAATAGTTATTAAACGTCTTTAGGGGCCTCACGGTGGCGCAGTGGATAGCACGTTCGCCTCACAGCAAGAAGGTCGCTGGTTCGAGCCTCGACTGGGTCAGTTGGCGTTTCTGTGTGGAGTTTGCATGTTCTCCCCGTGTTGACGTGGGTTTCCTCCGGGTGCTCCGGTTTCCCCCACAAGTCCAAAGACATGGGGTATAGGTGAATTGGGTAAGCTAAATTGTCCGTAGTGTATGAGTGCGAATGAGTGTGTATGGATGTTTCCCAGAGATGGGTTGCAGCTGGAAGGGCATCCGCTGCGTAAAACATATGCTGGATAAGTTGGCGGTTCATTCCGCTGTGGTGACCCCAGATTAATAAAGGGACTAAGCCGAAATGAAAATGAACGAATAAACGTCTTTAACAATATTAAAAGTACATGCTAAGTGACTGATATTTGTTGGTTTGCACTGAGTCACAGTTTAAACTTAAATTTTCAAACTTTATGTTTGCTAGTTATTTTATTTTCAAGAACCATCTGCTGCTGCTTTCAGTATGCCAATAAATGTCATGTACTCAAAATGGTACTCAAATTCCCACTGGTTGCATTTAGCGCTGAATAAAGCACATAATCAGTATCTGAGGTGATCATTGTCATAGTAGTTTATGCTGTTGTTCAGCCACGATGTCACAGAAAAAGAATCCGTTTCTAAAATAGAAATTTCAGGTGTCGCTGTCATGAATGATTAGGACGAAAAGCCTCCTTATAACATGGAAAATATTAATTTTATTGCACGTCTTTGTGTGCAGTTAGAACATGGTATAGGCTCGATAGTCAGGCTTGTGTCATCAATCTGGCAACCTGTGTTTACGTAGAGTCATCATTTGTGGGGCTGGGTAAAAAGAGCCCTCTTCACTGTTTTGAATTTGGACTGCAATACCTAGTTCAACCAATTTTTTTATTATTATTTTTTAAATTCTTTATTTGATAGGGACAATCGAAAAACAATGAACTGCTCGAGAATTAGCTACATAGCTAAATAGCTATTTAGCTACATAGCTAAAAGGAACATACATGCACACATTATAGCAGTTGCTGTTTCTTTTTTTTTTTAAATGATCTCTACAGCATGCTCACATGACCGTGCTGTTTTCCTTCACATTTATTCTTTTCAAGTGGTTTAAACACCTTACCAGTTTGAACTTCTTCCATACAGTTTTCTTTAAGACATCGTTAAAACAGATTGAATTAGCAATTATTTGAATTAATCATTGTTGTACGTTTGTGTTGTGGTGTGTTCACAATGATGTCAAGGCAGTAGATGCGCAACATGTCTATAATCCTACCTACTTTGAAGCGGTACTAAACTGCCAAGCAAAAGCAAACCAAGCCGAGTAATGCCAAGCTTTACTGAGTCATACCACGTAGTGAAACAGTGCCGAATCATGCTGTGAGCTTTATTACTTCAAAAAAAGAAGTTTTACCCCCTTGTTGCTGAGAAATATCATGTATTGATTCAGCATCGAAGAGAGAGAGAGAAAGAGAGAGAGAGAGAGAGAGAGAGAGAGAGAGAGAGAGAGAGAGAGAGGGAGAGATTGTGTTTGTGAATTACCTGTATCTGAACATCTTTCTACAAACAGTGAGTCTGTGAGTTTAGTTACTTTATAACAACGGTTTTACTGTTATATTATGTACAAATTTAGAATCAAAGCTATTCTGTATTGCATTGTAATTATAAATATAATTAGTACAGAAGAATAAAATGACTGGAACTACCTGTAGATTAACTGGTTTTAATATACACCTTCCAGTAAAACAGAATCAAGTTTCAGACAGACCATAATATTAATAATAATAATATACATGTTGTTATATAATTGTAATAATAATTCACATATTGAGAAACAACCAGAGTGACTAAGCCAATTATGATATGGGGATGGTTTGGAGATCTGGAGGCTCAGTTTAACATCTCATCTAAAGGATGGTGCTCACTGACAATAAAGAGTCCCTGTCACTATATTGGGGCATTAGGACATTGATAGATTTCACGTGTTGTCACACCATTAGGGGAATTAAATTATTCAGATGGCGCTCAGTGGCACGGTAGAAATATGAACAGTGTCCTGAGTCATAGCTGGGCACCGCAGACAGCTGCCGACTTGCGGCGCCGGTGTGCATACCCTGATATACACCTATGTTTGCATGGCGCTGCGTGGCGCGGCGCATACGTTGTGCGACCCCCTTTACGATGGTCTTGCTGCAGACAACCCTTTTTGCATCCTTGTTGAAACCCACGCTGCTAGCGGTCGAAGATTTATGTTAATTTGACAAGCTGAACGCATTCTGTATTGTACAAGA
>CAIGQW010054451.1:2912073-2922940 GCA_903798125.1 Danio choprae
TGTGCCGTTTACTTTTGCACAGGCTGAGCACAAGCTGAGAGACATGAAATCTGGATATGGAGCATAATGAGATAAAGACTAAAGGAAAGATGTTTGCAACTCAGGCTCATAGGTCCAGGGCTACATTTTTTGGGAACCATGAAATATAATCACAATCGTTTTTATTGCCAAGTGTGCTTCCACACACAAATAATTTGTTTTGACTACAGAAGCTTCCAGTGTACATAAAGTGACAAGTGACAACACGAAAATAAATATGAAAAAGACGACAAACATTAAACAGAGATGCAATTAGTCAAAAAGCTCTGGATGTTGAATTGCATGTACAGATTTGTTATAAATATACAAGTTATAAGGTGCTGTGTACAACTGTGTAGAAAAAGTATTGCACTGTAAATTGTTATTAGGTGCTGTGTACAAGTGAGTATGAGAAAGTATTGCACGTGTTCATTGCACAGTAGGGGAATATTTAACTGTTCATGAGGTAGATGGCTTGGTTTTTGTGCTTGGTGCTTTGTAGCGCCGACCAGACGGTAACAGTTCAAACAGGAAGTGCGCTGGGTGTGAGGCCTCCAGAGTGATTTTTGAGGCCATTTTACTTACTCTGTAAGAGTACAGTTCTTGAAGTTTAGGAAGGGTAGTGTCAGTGATTCGTTCAGCAGTCCGGACTATTCACTGTAGTCTGCGGAGGGGAAATATGTGCCTGGGGCTACTCTTGCTGTATTCTGTGTGTAAAAAAGAAACGCTACAGGGTGGTATGAAGCTGCCAACAACTTCTCCTTCTTTTCGCACTGCTGCTGGCCACTTTCTCGCCTAATATGATACCATAAATTACTGTATATTTTAGAATAAAGATATACAATACTGAGAAAATACATATACAGCAAGATAAACGGTGCTGTAAATGTATAAACAGTATTTTTGCTGTAATCAATTTACCGTAAGTTACTGGCAAACTGTACTGTAATTAGAACTGTATTTTACTGTAGCACCGTTACGCAGTATGTTACTGTATTTAAAAGTTGCTTTGTGAAAATTACTGTATATTCTACAGTAAAGATATACAATACTGTAAATAAAAATACAGCAAGATAAATGGTGCTGTAAATGTAAATACAGCATTTTTTGATTGATTTACAGTAAGTTACTGGCGAACTGCTGCTAATAAGTTACTGTAGATTCTACAGGAATTCGTTAACAGTATGTGAAAACGTGGAGCAGTAATATATTTTAGTTTGCCACAACAAATGTACCAAGCGACCTCTAGTGGAGTTGTGAAAACAAAAATTGCAAGCAGATGTAGCAAATATTTTACGGTTCAAATAATTATAGCCCTGGGCATGTTTCTCCAATGAACCTGGGTTGGGTGTGTTGAACTACTTAAGATCTTTTACACTGCATATGTCTCGGCATGCAGTTTGATTTGGCCGCACTAAATTAAGCTTGTTTTGAGTTTGAACCCTGCACTGTGCGGTTCAATCAAAAGACCATCTGTTACATGCTGGCTCCAGTATTGTTACTCTGAAACCTTGTGTTTCCACTTTCACTGTGTCCACCACCTATGCATGAAAACACATTCAAGAAAGAAAATAAAATCACATCAGTGATGTTTTCAAACATTGAGACAAAAGCCAAGCCTTTCAGTGGTTGCTTATGAAGAGCAAACACATTTAATGTTTGTACAGTTCAACATGCTTATCCGGTGGAGTTTTACACAGTTTTAATGACTTTTTAGAACAACAAACAGTGAAAAAATATTAATGCTAAAAAATAAATAATAATAAAATGATAACCCTTAATGTAAGGTAATGTATTTACTAACGTGAACAATACATTTATTATTACTTTGTTAACATTAGTTAATGGAAATAAATGCATTCATTGTTAATTCGTGTTAACTCACAGTGCAATAACTAATGTTAACAAGCATGGATTTGGATTTTTATCATTTGGATATTAGTAAATCTTAAACTATGACTATTAAATGCTGTACAAGTGTTGTTCATTATTAGTTAATGTTAGTGAATACATTAACTAATACAAACTCACTGTAAAGTGTGACCAATAAAACACATTAGTTTAGTCCCCAATCCATGCTTCTGGCTTATTATTAAGAAGTTAACTGTTTATTAGTAGTTATAAAGTAT
The DNA here is from genome assembly GCA_903798125.1 of Danio choprae. NCBI lineage: Eukaryota > Metazoa > Chordata > Actinopteri > Cypriniformes > Danionidae > Danio > Danio choprae. Next base: position 2,914,221 of record CAIGQW010054451.1, read on the forward strand.
AATTGTATTCTGCATCCCTAATCCTAACCAAAACCTAAACCCAACTTCCAACTTACTAACTATTAATAAAGAGCTAATTAAGCTAGTAGTTTTAGTTAATGGTTTGTTAATACTGTGAATTGTGACCTAATCTAAAATGCTACCAAATATCTTATTGCTCACACTTTACAGTGACTTAGTATTAGTTTATTATTATATTTGAAAAAAAAAAAGGTCATGAGATATGCTGTCAGTAACTTTTCACTTAAGTGTACATCTAGCCAATAATTTCTGTAAGCTCTAGCTATTCCAGTTGCAAGACCCACAAGGTCTTGATTTTTTTTTTCATTAATGCATTCTTTGCTTTCTGTCCTGCAGCGGTTCAGTGCCCTAACATTGAGAGCATGCTCTCAGAACACATGGTGTGGCGTCTCATCTCAGGTTCCCTGAATGAGTTTGGTGCACAAATAATGCTGAGCTGCTCCCCCGGCTACTATCTAGGAGGCAGGAGAACCATCAAGTGCTTAGCTAATGCGATATGGGAAGGGCTGGAGGAGAAGTCCACCTGCAAGAGTAAGAATCCTTTTACCCAAACACATACATTTACAGAGATACAAATGCATTTTAGAGCTGATGTCAAAATCATTATTCGCCCTCCTGTGATTTTTTTCTTTTTCAAATATTTCCCAAATGATGTTTAACAGAGCAAGGAAGGAAGGAATTTTTCACAGTATTTCCTCTAAAATAATTCTGTTCAACAGAAATTGGGGGAAAAATATACAGGGGGGCTAATAATTCAGGAGGGCTAACAATTCTGACTTCAACTGTACATCATCACCCACTGTCAATGAACAGGGGAAGAAAACCCCTGTCTGTTATCTTTCAATATTGTGTTAAAGTATTCTTTAAGAAGACAAAAAAAAAAAAAAAAAAAAAAAAAAAAGCACAATTGAATTCCACACTTGGGAAAAAAATAGATCACTTTGTTAATTACCAAAACAGGAGACCACTGTGAGCTAATGAAACGAATTCATTAGGGTAGCTAATATGTCGGAAATCTGGCCGCTCTCTATTCCTCCTCTCGTTTATTTCTCTACTGATCCAAGCATAATCCTCTGGATTTAGCATGCACGCATAAGACGCCATCCACTGCTTAGTGAGTTCTGATAGTTGGCCAGTTTCCTCCGCAGAGACAGGCCGTGTAAACAGTATCACAGTGATTAAGTGTTCTATCAAAAATGCTTTAACGAATTCAAGGTCAGAGAGCAAAATGTACATATTCCAATCAAAGGCAGCTTAATTTGTAATGCCTTTATGCACCACAATGATGAAGCAGATGCAAACATCTGGGGCTTATATTGTAATTGTACTTGAATATGAAAGAATATGAAAAACTAAATGTGCGTATTTGATGTCTAGTGCATGCACATAACAGTTTATTGGTGTTGTTTGCTGAAACTGTAATCACTATTACTCATTATCAGGCTTATGGATTTAAGCAAAACCCTAACCCTAAGTGTGAAAAGTATGTAATTAATTCTGAACTGTTAGCCAGACTCACACAGATAAATCCTGCACGTTCACACTTCTTGGAAGATTTGCATGTTCTGCTAGTGTTTTCCTTCAAGGATGGTCGTCACTTCTTTCTCGTATTCATTCATTCATTTTCTTTTCGGCTTAGTCCCTTTATTAATCTGGGGTCGCCACAGCGGAATGAACCGCCAACTTATCCAGCATATGTTTTACGCAGCGGATGCCCTTCCAGCCGTAACCCATCACTGGGAAACATTCATACCCACTCATTCGCACACATACACTACGGCCAATTCACCTATAGCGCATGTCTTTGGACTTGTGGGGGAAACCGGAGCACCCGGAGGAAACCCACGCGATCACAGGGAGAACATGCAAACTTCACACAGAAACGCCAACTGAACCAGTGACCTTCTTGCTGTGAGGCGATTGTGCTACCCACTGCGCCACCGCGTCACCCCCTTTCTTGTATATATAAAATTTAAAAATGTTCAGACTAGGGTTGTCATGATATTTGCCAAAATTTTGTACCGATTGGTATCGAATTCAAGTATCGTGACAACCCTAGTTCAGACCTCATCGTCCACCCAAACATACCTGTCACTCTCCGCCGTTTATGTTGTCACATGATCTGTTAAAGAAAAATCACATGACTTTTTTGATGTGCATGCTGGAATTTATCCGTTAAATACGTTTCCATCGTAATTTATGCACATTTTTTTCTTAATGAATAAAAAATATATCCTACTCAGTTGTGTGCATAATTTATTTGCATTTTAAAAATTTATGCGCATCTTGGCGTTTCCATCCAGGTCTTTTTAATGTGATATTACAAAATATGCATAAAAATAGGTTGAAGAAAATGCAGATATTGTCAGTAAGACTAACATACTACGTCTGTCATAATCAGTTTGACCTTTTTTTTCGACAAAATGACTACATGTGTATTCAATATATGGCACTGGCTATTTCCTCTAGTCATTTCCTGTGGGGAACTTCCTTCCCCTCCTAATGGCAAGAAGATGGGCACCCTGACCTCCTACGGTGCAACATCCATCTTCATGTGCAACACAGGGTATACTTTAGTGGGCTCACATGTGAGGGAGTGCCAGGCTAACGGCCTCTGGAGTGGAGTTGAGACCAAATGCCTGGGTAAGTACTATCTTTCAGCAGAGCACTGTGATTGAAAATCATTTATTACCGAAGCATTCATGTGTATAGAAATCTGTTTACAGGAGGGAAGGATGTTTTCCTGCACAGTTCTGCTTGTATAGTTCTAGTTATTGGACAGATCGAAAAACAAATACGATTTCCCTAAGATGTTCCTGGATAAACCCCTAACAGTATTGGGTCATATATTATTTTTAATGTACAATTCACGCTATTAACAAATCATTAACTAAGACTTTTTGCTTAATAAACTACCAATTAGCTGCTTAGTAATGGTTTGTAGGGTAGTAGATTCGTTTAAATATTGGGTAGCATTAGGGATGTAAAATAAGATCACATTTTATAAGTTAATATCTTATTAATATGTAGGTAATAAGCCAGTAGTAAATGGTGAGCATTGTAACAAACTAAAGTGTCACCCAATATTGCTATCTGATATTCACAGTCCAAATCCTAAACTCACACATTTGTGTTTAGATAATTTTGGTAACACTTTAGCCTAAGTAACAATTCACACCATTTACTACTGGTGTATTACATGCTTATTATTAAAATATTAACTGTTTATAGAAAGTATGATCTTATTTTACATCCCTAATCCTACCCAATACCTAAACCCAACTACTACCTTACTAACTATTAATAAGCAGCTAATTAGTAGTTTTTTTAAGATAGTAGTTTTAGTTAATGGTTTGTTAATGCTATGAGTTATTCTATTATTAAGATATTAACTGTTTATTAACACTTTTAAAGTATGATCTCATTTTACATCCCTAATCCTACCCAATACCTATCTTACTAACTAATAATAAGCAGCTAATTAGTAGTATCAATCTGAAAATGGTTTTATTAAGTGTGACCTTAATTTTAATTTCATGATATATGTAGTTCTAGATGATATTGGGGAAAAAAGAACAAGCAGTGAGAGCAGCCAAACTAAAATAATAACTGCCACTGCCTGACAATCAGTGCTGACCGTTAGACCAATCACCTGCTGCTTGAACAGCATGAAGGGCATTTTATCAAAATGTCCAACAGTGGCTGATGGAGGAATTCTCATTGGAACTAGTGCTTATAGCGCTTTATTGCCTCATGCCCATAGGTTTAATTTGTTAGTTTTTATGTTTTTTTTTTTTTAAGTAACCTGATTTTATTTGTTGATTCTGTCATTTTTAAATGTGTTTATTTTATTTAATTTTTTTTTCAGCTGGTCATTGCGATTCTCCAGATCCAATCGTTAATGGTCACATCAGTGGTGATGGATCGAGTTACAGGGACACTGTCGTTTATCAGTGCAATTTAGGCTTTAGGCTTATTGGGACATCAGTGCGTATCTGCCAACAAGACCACAGGTGGTCAGGGCAAGCACCTGTGTGTGTTCGTAAGTAACTTTTAACAACATGTATGTTATGCTTTAACAACTTATTGTATGTAATAAATGTTTCATGTATGTATGTTCTGTATGTAGAACTTCATGTATGTATGTACTGTATATAGCACTTATATACAGTTGAAGTCAAAATGATTAGCCCTCCTGTGAATTGTTTTTCCATTTTAAATATTTTCCAAATTATGTTTAACAGAGCAAGGAATTTTTCACAGTATTTCCTATAATATTTTTTCTTCTGGAGAAAGTCTTATTTGTTTTATTTCGGCTAGAGTAAAAGCAGTTTAGAATTTTTTTCAAACCATTTCAAGGTGAATATTATTAGCCCTCTTAAGCAATGTTTTTTGTGTACAGAACAAACCATCGTTATACAAAGCTTTGCCTAATTACCATAACTTACCTAGTTAACCTAATTAACCTAGTTAAGCCTTTACATAGCACTTTAAACTTAATACTAGTATCTTGAAAATATCTAGTAAAATAGCATGTAGTCATCATCAAACAGAAATTGGGGGGGGGGATTTAGAGGGGGGCTAATAATTCAGGAGGGCTAATAATTCTGACTTCAATTGTATATATATATATATATGAATATCAATTTCAAATCAGTTTTTACAGGAAACCATGCTGTTAATGGTTTAAAACTAGGCTCACACTGTGATTTTTAATAATCCTATACGATTGTAGCTTGTCAGACTGCACGGTTGTGAACCCCATGTCAGATCTGTAAGATCTTAGTTGTCTTAATGTCAGACTGAACGACAGTTGAGACATGCCAAGCATGGAGTTTGACGTAATCCATTCACGACACATTCAATAAGCAGCGTTCTGAAAAGATACCGCACAGCAAACATAAACAATATGTAGCGTTAATTTTGCTCACAACATGCTTTATTGATAAAACTAGAAAAAAACAAAAAAAAGTTTTGGAATTTATATGTAATAGTTAATGTTGCTGCACAGATTGCGTCAGATTCGGCGCTGATTGGTAGATTGGTTCTTAGTTTGATGCTGCTTAAGTCACACTGCAGGACCGTGTCATCAGAGGAAAACAAATGATCACAACCGCTATTAAGCGACTATCATTGAACATGTCAAAATAACAATTAAAGACTACAGATTTTAGCCTAGGATTTCAGGAATCTTTTAGAATTTCCCAAATTTGTCTCAGATGGGGCTTTAATAACTTAATACATGTTATACCATAATATTTAGCAGTTTAGGACCGTTTGCAGTTTGCAGTGATCAACTCGGTCTCACGGCACATTGTTATATGGTCACTAAATGAAATCTATGTTGCTTGACACCACCATTAACTAATGTATTGTAATAACCATTTTTTATTGTTCCTCACAACTTTTAACATATTGTATTTTAATTGGCTATATATTTCATGTTAATACATATTTTTATTCCTGACCATCAAATATATTTTATTTACACTACATTATGAGCACATAACCCAGCTCCCAGCCCTAATCCTAACCATTTGTTAATAGAGAATGGAAGTGTTTTGTTACAGCGAAATGCGTTCTGGGTATTTCAGACATGAGGGCCCATTGATTCCCTTTGATTCCTATTGATTTGTTGTATCACATATACACTCATCAGCAATAAACTGTAAGCGCTCACACACTGAAAAAAAATATATTCATTGAATTTACAATTTTTTTTAAAAGTAAGCGGTTGTAAACAATTTATATGGGCTGAATTTAATTTCATTCATTCATTCATTTTCTTTTCGGGCTTAGTCTCTTTATTAATCAGGGGTTGCCACAGCGAAATGAACCGCTAACTTATCCAGCATATGTTTTACGCAGCAGATGCCCTTCCAGCTGCAACCCATCACTGGGAAACACCCATACATTCTCATTCACACATACACTACGGACAATTTAGCTTACCCAATTCACCTATAGCACGTCTTTGGACTTGTGGGGGAAACCGGAGCACCCAGAGGAAACCCACACCAACACTGGGAGAACATGCAAACTCCACACAGAAATGACAGCTAGCTCAGCTGGGACTCAAACCAGCGACCTTCTTGCTGTAATGCATCAGCACTACCCACTGTGCCACCGCGCCGCCCGTTCAACTTAATTTGTTTGGGTTTGTTTAAATTCAGCTTATATAAATTGTTTGACCTTTTTTATGGTCAGCTCGTTGATACACTGTCACTTCGGAAAAGCTGCTTCATTGTTTTTTTATTTATCTGATCCTACTGCATCTGTGCTTGGCTTCTCTAGTTTCACTTCAACGCTGGAGAATTATTATTAAGGAATGCATATTTTCAGCTTCTCAGACACACAGAGAGCGCTCATAAAAGTGTCTGTATGTTAGTTAATTAGAGTGTTTGTAAGATGTTTTTCAAAAGTTATAGCTATAAAAGAGTCTGCTTTTTTGTGGTGACTTGCAATGGTTTACATTGTGCACTCCTGCGTGTGTCCACAAACATGGCTGAACGCAACTCGATCTGACACAGATTCCCATTTTCTATCATTTTTTTTTTAAAACACACAGGATACAGCAGCCAAATACATGTACAGTTTGCTATATATATATATATATATATATATGAAGACATTATTTTGCTTTAGAGCACTTGGAGAAATGCAACACAACTTGCAATAAACACACCTGACCTACCTTCATTAGCCTGCAGCTTATTTTATGTTGTTTAGAAGTGGGTAGGTTTAGGGTAAAATATTTCTGAAAGATTCAGGAGATACAAAACATACTGCACGGTAAAACGCAATTAGCTACTTTACTTTAAACCCACTACCTTAAAAGCAACAAGTTGATTTCACTTAAAGTCAGTAAACCCATTGACTTAGTTTAACTTTTAGAGTTTATTTACTTAATTATTATAAGGCAACGAGTCTACTCTCTTTTTTTGAAAGTAAAATCAAGTAATTGCTATTTAATTGAAATAGGTTAAAAGTCATGTTGAGGAGCACGACAAAAGAAAGCCTATTCGAAAGCGTAAATCTGTTAAAATACATTAGTTAATGGTTGTGTCGAGGAAAACAAGTGATAATTCATGCCTGGGAACACAACTGGATCGATTTAATTTCATGACTATATTACAAATTGCCATGAGACTTGGTTGCAATGATGTACGGAACGTATGTATCTGCAAAAGGTTCTCCATAGTAAAGCATTCTATAAATAGTAAGCTTAATCTGAGTGCAGTGCATGTATCTGTTAAACGTTTATGGTAGTTGTGTGATTTGTTATTAATTATTCATTATTTACTGGAAGTTAAAACTGCACTAGACGACATGGTGGCTCAGTGGTTAGCACTGTCGCCTCACAGCATGAAGGTCGCTGGTTTGAGTCCCGACTGGGCCAGTTGGCATTTCTGTGTGGAGTTTGCATGTTCTCCCCATGTTCACGTGGGTTTCCTCCGGGTGCTTCGCTTTCCCTCACATTCCTAAGACATGCGCTATAGGTGAATTGAATAAACTAAATTGTCCGTAGTGTATGTGTGTGAATGAGTGTATATGGATGTTTCCCAGTACTGGGTTGAGCTGGAAGGGCATCCACTGTGTAAAACATATGTTGGATCAGTTGGCGGTTCATTCCGCTGTGGCAACCCCTGATGAATAAAGGGACTAAGCTGAAGGAAAATGAATGAATGAATAAAAATGCACTAATTACTTAATTATGCACTATATTAAATCTCCTAAAAATGTTTAATGTGTTTTAAAAAGCAAGTAACTGATTGTTCTTCTTTTCTAAATAGCCATAACCTGCGGCCATCCTGGAAACCCTGCAAACGGCCGGACAAACGGCAGTGAGTTTAATCTTAATGACGTGGTCAATTTCACCTGCAACACGGGGTATTTGCTACATGGCGCGTCCAGAGCACAGTGTCGCATGAACGGACAGTGGAGCAGTCCTCTACCTGTATGCAAGGGTAAGCAACTCAATTTGACTTTATTTCAGATGCTTTGTGGGCAGCCTGTCCCTGGCCGAGAGTCTCAGCGGAGATGCTGCCTTGAACAGCATCTTGTTATGCGAGAAGCTCCTTAGTAAGGCTGTTTAACACCCACAGCTCATGGGCTTAGCATTAACAGAGCGAAACTAGCATCTGTGCTCAGCAGTCTGAGTCAGCCGGTGAATGACAAGAAGCAATGTGCAAATAATTCCCTGTGTGTCATTTCCCGTCTTGGAAGTGTCGATTTGAAAGTCAAATGGGTCTGCAGCAACCCGTGTGACATTGTGGAATGCTTTCTGACATTAAGTAGGAGTAACCGTCCACATCTTGTCACTTTAATGTTTAATTAAAGTGCAAAGGAAGTTGTTGATGGTGGCCTGGTGAAATTGAATCGTGACAGTAAATGTGACGGCGGGTCAATGCATCTAAAATGGACAATTCGCCGCTAGAGCCTAGGGACAAAGCACTCAGCATGAAGAAAAGCTGACGTGCCCCGAAGCAGATGTATTGTTTCATAAAACAAGGCCAAAATTGGCTTGATTTAGCATTGCCATTTTGCTAGTGTTGTTTTGGTGTCTTTGCTTATATCTTTGTTCTCTTTACAGTCAGCAGCTTTTGTCTTATTGACAAAAAAAATGCATTTAATATGCTTGTATAAAAAAATTAACTTTATTGGTATAGTATCATTGTTATGATTGTAAGTATATATAT
>CAIGQW010054451.1:2936289-2950473 GCA_903798125.1 Danio choprae
TGTGTGTGTGTGTGTGTGTGTGTGTGTGTGTGTGTGTGTGTGTGTGTTTATTTCAAAGGTCACGGAACCCCCCCTCTTTCAGTTCAAGTCTACCTCAGAATAAAAAATAATAATAATAATTGGACTTAAATGCTGTTAGCAAAAGGTAGTAGTGGAAGTAGTGGGAGTGACAGTAAAGGCAGCAGAGAAATAGGGGAGCGAGTTATCAGACTGTCAGTGGCCCATACTCACTCTGACAAAAAAAACTCAGATAAAATGAAGGGAAATGCAAGATTTTTTATATTTAATGAGTGCTTATTTTAAAATTTAAACACACACACATACCTACTTTGAATTGACAGAAAACTACCCTGGCATTGGAGCATTTGAAATTCGCAGATTCTCACAGTCTCATGAATAATAATTAGACACAGATAGATCATATCCATAGTTCTACGCTATGTCACCATAATTGACACCGCCTTAATGTAGATTTTAAACCCTGAAGATGAAATCAGGGGGTGAAAGCTCAAAATTCTTCTCTTTTTTTCTTATAATTAAAGCTAACTGAGGCTAACATTGTCTAAATAGATGTCCAACACACATAAATCTGATAAAATATCAGAAAATGTAATTGAGGGTTTCATCACCTTTTAAAAGGGGTGACTGAAACCGGTTTTCAATTTTCTGTACTGTGACTGGATGATGATAACTGATAAATGGTACACAGTCTGCAATCAAATCTGAAAATCATGAAAATAGTTCACTTGTCAGGAGATGCTCAAATTTGTCATAAATTGAATTGGAATCTATATACTGTATCCAGTTTAGACAGCCTTAGGGCTTATTCATTCGTCTTTGCTTCTTAAAACGCAGGACAAAGCACTCAGGAATAGTTAAAAAAATTAAATAATTGCAGCATAAAGCGCAAGGGTATCCAGACACAGCCACTGTTTGCCTGTAAACAGAAACTTGCAATGGCTGCCCCGTTTTCAAGATCTTCTGATTGGTCCACTGCTTTGGAACTGACTGTGATGAGTAGCACTGTATGTACAAGTTGAAGTGCTTTTAACTTGACACGTCGTCTTAAAAACATGGGACTCATGTGCGCGGCATTTCAAAAGACGCAAGCGCAATAACCAGACATCCGTCAAGCTTGTGTTTACATTGAAAAACAATAGAATAATAGTGCATTGGAAAGGAAAAACGTGTTATGTGTCGGTCTTCTCCATGTATGGTTATAAAAATTGATTTTGTTGCTTCAATTAGATTTGTTTTAGCTGGGAGCATTGAAGCTCAGTAATCTGCAAAAAGTACATAAAACAATTTAACATTTTTATTTTCATTAGGCATTAACATAAAGTTCAAACTGTATTCTTCACTTTGAGGTGTCCATTAAAGTAATAATGTGTAAAACATTTGGCAAAGAAAACCTCGGCTCTTAAGAAACCTGATAACCAAGCAACCAAGACTTTATTTTTTTCTTACCAGCAAACTTTGGCCTGACAACCAGACAAATAAACATTAACATGTATGATCAGACATTTGCCATTTTGGTCTTAAGCACACACACTTAGCAATAAAACCAATAAAGCCGATTCTGATTCTGATTGATTTCTAAAAACGAATCCGTTATAACTACCCTTTTGAATTGTGAAGCATTGGCTTGAACAAACAAACAAAAAACTAACTGTAACATGAAAGAACATGCATTTGTAACATTAAGCAAACATTTGTGATAATTTTTAGCTGTAACAAAATAATTAATACTTTATATCGTGCAGCCAGCTTGCTGTGGTTTCACCAAATTACCAATATAGCTATACTGCCTCACATTCTCACAATATGTCTCAAAGTATCTTTTTGGCAGTTAAGTTAAACCATGGCGTGAGACAAAAAAAGTAACATTTATACATTTAACACAAATAAACATAAAATTATAACAAGAGCATTTGTAAATAACTTTTAAAGCTGTAAAATAGCAACACAAAAGAAAACAATGGTATTTAATAAAATTACCAATTACAAAAAAAGATGTACTGAGCATCAGTGATTGTCCCACTGCCAGAAAATATTTGAAACAGCTACAGTTAGTTGACAACACTGTTGCAATATTATTCCATTTAAAACAATGCATCTTCGCTAATTATGCCGAGCTTACTTGCTCTAGCACCCCATTTAAGTGAACCATAACCGCTGTCTAGGAGAGCTTCTGTCCAGCTACAAATGTGCATCTTCTTCATTTAATCACTACAAGTCTCGTTCAAGCTCATGCACCAGTGTTCACACCCCAGTAGCTTGTTTTAAGGGAACGGTGCAAAAAGTAAATCGTCAACATGCAACTCCAAGTACATTTTTGTTTTTGTCTCCAAGTTACTTGTGCCAAGAATAAGTTGTCCATATATATGTGGAACACCACAACTACAGAATTCCAAAGGTTCAGTCTGTTAAGCCAAGCATGCGCAGTGACTTCTTCTTATGAGGTTTTATTGGTGGGTATGCATACCCCCACCTACTGTGATGGAGGCGCACAGTAACTCACCAGAGAGAGTCGTTCATACGAAGAGCTTAAATCTCATTGAATCAACAAGTTCTCATCTAATTCCTTTGATTATTTCTTAATTTAGTTTCAAACAACTAGAATGAATCATTTAACAGAATTAAACTCATTCCATTTATTTCCATAAGACATATTTGTATTTTGCAAATAGAGCAAGTGGTTTGTTGTCTTTTTTGAGTGTGGATGGATGGGTGGAAAGATGGATGGTTGGTCGATCGGTCAATCGGAGGGAGGGTTGGTTGGTTGGTTGGATGGATGGATGGATGGATGAATGGATGAATGGATGGATGGATAGATGGATGGCATTGCAATTTGAAATGCATTTAAAAAAGTTGTCATATGGAAACCTGACCAGTATAAGTCTGGTGTCAGTTACTATTTTAGAGGAATAATACTAGTAATAATAACAACTACAATAATAATTGGAAGAAAGCCAACAACCATTTAAGCTGCAAAATAATCATTATAATAATGATCAGTCAAATGTATCCAACACCCAGTTTCCTGTTTCCAATATTCCATCTAAGTTTCTGATTAAATAATTTCACACTCGGAAATTCATAAAACACTCATAAACCGTTGCGCCGTGTATTATTCCTCTGCGATAGCAATGAAAATGAACAGTTTTATTATTGCTGGCCGTTGCATTTGAGTCATCACAATTTAGAAAACCTCCAGTGAAAACTGTCGTACGGACACCCAACCAATTTAAGGTTGTCACATATCTCTGTTCTATTACAATCCAAACTCTAATTAACTACATTGGAGCATATCATTTTACTGCCCTTATCTGAAAATGCCACTTCAAAGTATGAGCAGGAAAAAAAGGGGGGAAACTTGTCAAAAGCTCAAACTAATTGGAATTGGTAGTTCATCTACCTTGCCAACCAAAAATAAATAAATAATCAGGCTGTAAAATATGTTTGTGGTGTAATTTGAAGTGTTTTGCTAGTTGTGCTAGATATGTTTCACACTATAGCGCTTGTTTCTCAATTGCCCTTTATCAGTCCCGCAGCGCTGCAGTGTTTTGCTCCTCACATATTGGAGTTCTCTCTTTAAGTTCTTTGTCTTTGAATCCCTTCCCAGCTGTATCCTGTGGAAATCCTGGAACGCCAGCCTATGCCAAGATCGTCTTCAGCGACGGGATGTTGTTTTCCAACTCAGTGACATATGCCTGCTGGGAGGGCTACAAGACCTCTGGCCTCACTACTCGCCATTGCACCACCAACGGCACCTGGACCGGCTCTGCGCCAGATTGCATCAGTTAAAACCGCAGCCTTTATTCTCTTTGATTTCTAGAAAATGTTTTATTCCAATTTTCCTAATTACGCAAGCGTTGGATCCTATGTGCTTTAGTTACGCAGTGCAACATTTGACGTAAAGTGTAGTTGTGTTTTGATGTTCTATGTGATATTGGTCACACTTTACAATAAGGTTTCATTACTCAATATATTTATTAACATTAAGTCTGAACAGTACTTGAATAGCATTTATTAACCATAATTCAACATTTGTTAATGCATTATTAACATACAAATTCATGCTTGTTAACATTAGATAATGCACTGTGAGTTAATATCAACTAACAGTGAACACATATTGTAATAAATGTATTGTTCATTGTTTGTTCATGTTAGTAAATACATTAACTTAACATTACCTAATACAACCTTATTGTAAAGTGACATTCCAGGGGTATGGGGGGATAATCCAATAAAGCAGGTTAACCACAGATGCAATGTGCTTTGCTATGTGTAGGTTGCTAACCAAATTTGTGACATTGCGCATGTTATTTTTTATTCAGATTTATTTATTTTATTTTATTTTATTTTATTTTATTTTATTTTATTTTATTTTATTTTATTTTATTTTATTTTATTTTATTTTATTTTATTTTATTTTAAATAAACATGGTTCCCACCAAGAAATTTTGTGTTTAATACACATCTAATTGACGTCTAAACATAGACATAAATTGGACTGGCAGTAAAATTCTAATAGATGTCTAAGAATAGCCCAAAACTAGACTAGTCATCAAATACAAAGATTAGACAGACTTCAAATGTTAAGTCATTAATTTCTGTGTATTTGAAGACTAGTCTAGTTTTGGGCTACTCTTAGACGTCTATTAGATTCCCACTGACAGCCCTTGTTTTAGCCTAGCTATCTATGTTTAGATGTCTATTGGGCTTCGTTTAAACAGTTTTTTTTTTACACAAACTAATATTTCTAGTTATTAAAACTAAATTAAATTGGACATTCGTTCGATTTAAAACAACTAAGAATTTCAGAATGTCACGAATATCTGAGTTTACTTGTTCTCTATCTATTTAGTTATCAGCTGTGGAGATCCTGGTCCGATCGCCAATGGAATTTACATCGGAAAAGAGTTCATATTTAACAAAACCGTCCACTATCGCTGTAACCCTGGATATGAAATGGATCCGCTTGGTTCATCTGTACTGCGATGCAGCAAAGATGGCACTTGGAATCAGACTAAACCAAGCTGCAAAGGCAAGTTCCGAATCTACAAGATATCTCCACTTTCTTTCTTGGCTGCTCTGCAAACAGCATCGCGAGAGCTTTTAAAAGATACAGCAATATTATGGGGTTCTTAGCATTCCAACTTCAAAAGTCTTTCAGATGTTTTTGATCTTTTTATTTTATTCATTTACTTATTTATTTTTTTCTTTTACTTGCCTGGCATGTAAGATTATTCACTTGCGAACTCCAAGGGAATGTGTAGGATCTATGTTACGAGATGCCATAATGAAATAAGAGAGTAGTGCAATGCTGACAGCTCAGCCTCCTCATGATCATTTCTAGAAAATGCCGTATATGGTTTTGGACGCGAGACGAAATGTGATGCATGCCTGATATTTGAGGGGATGTTTAGTGCACAGTCTCATTTAATCATCATTTGCTCCCTTTAGTAATACATTCCCTCCCTTTAGTAAACAGAGTGTAATAATCATGGAGAGACAATAAACAGTAAGCCCCGTGTTGGTATGCTATTCTTTTACATCTCCCTGTCCCTAGTTGGAACAAGTGAAAGAAAGTGGTGTCGGTTTTGGAGACAAATCCCTTCCTGTTTCTTCCCTTAATTTAAACTGAGGTAGCAAACAGAATGTGGGATTTGAATGTAGGACAGTGAAATGAAATTTGACAGTAGGTGCACATCAAAATAAATAAAAAAATAGAAACAAAACAGTTTATTGCTATGTATGTATGTATGTATGTATGTATGTATGTATGTATGTATGTATGTACAGTATACATGTAAGAACAGTGGTGTAAAAAAGTGTTTGCCCCTTAATGATTTCTTATTTTTGTTTGCATGTTTGTCAATGTTAATGCTTCAGATCATCAAACAAATTAAAATATGAGTCAAAGATTACGCAAGAAAACACATCATGCAGTTTTGAAATGAAGGTTTTTATCATTAAGGGAAAACACATACAAGACTGCACATCCCTGTGTGAAAAAACACTTTACAATAAAGTCTCATTTGTAAAAGTTAGTTATTGTATTTAAAAAAGTCAGATTAATTACAGTTACTATGTTAATATAGGTTAAAAACACTGCATTTTATTAGATATTAACAACATTCAACAAATTGATTATGACTTGTATCATATTGTCTACGATTTCAACACATTATTAGGCATTGACTAAGACATTAACATCACTTAAGATTGATAAAAGCTTTTTGTAGTTTTCATTGACTAAGTTTACATGGACATCAGTAATTTAATTATTTGCCTTAACCTGAATAAGACAATAATATGACTAAGGTGTTTACATGAGTTGCTTTTTGAATGTTCCTTTCATGATCCTGTTTTAGATGTTATAGCACATAATTCGATTAACGTCATTGCGTCACCGCACTTTCAGGTTTCCTCCGGAGTTTCATGTAATTTTGGGTGTTTCATTTTTAATTTGTGGACTTTAACTGCAGTTCGGCACTTTCACTTTCATTCAGGAACATTTCACGCGTGCCCCCTGTGACAAATGATATATTGGATGCACATATGAACTGCTGGAAGAGTGTTGTTTTAATGGAATGTGATACCGCACGTTGTATGGGAAAAACAACCTCTGCATTTCACGATGCAGTTGTCTTTGGTCCTTCACTCACTCTGTATGTGCAGAGAATAGTGTCAAACTGCGGTGTGTGACTATCCTGTTGCAAAATGCGGCGAGAATTCTACAACGGTAATAGTTTAAGGTGTTTACATGTCTGTACTGCACTTCAATAATGCGACTAAAATCGTCATACTCCACATATCTTAATTCGATTTCTGTTTAATTCGATTTCGACCTTAATCGGATTAAATTAATCAAAAATAGCTGTTTACATGGTAGACTCTTAATCAGAGTATTGTGTTAATCAATTAAAATCAGATTATTGGTGTCCATGTAAATGTACGCATTGTGTGTTTAGTTCAAATAACTACTGGTAACTATTAAAGCCTTATTGCATATCGGAGCCTTATTTTTCAGTGTTAACGTACAATGAACAGTCAGAAATTTCAATCAATATTTCAGCATGTGGTAGCCCAGATTAAGATGTGAACATGTTTATGTTTGAAGTAACCAATTGAGTCTTCAAGCATTTGGCGCCGCTATGAAAACCACTGCAAATGAAATGTAAATATTCTTAAAAAGCACACTAGAAATTTAAAGGAGACCTATCATGCTACTTTCTACAACATGTAAATGAAGCCTCTGATGTCCCTAGAGTGTGTTTGTGAAGCTTTAGCTCAAAATACTCCACAAATTATGTTTTATAACTCTTTTAAACTGCCCCGTTTTAGGCTTTGATCCTAATTGTGCCATTTTAGGGACTGTCGCTTTAAATTCAAATGAGGTTTTAAAAGAGGGGGGAGCTACAAATGCCTATGTGTCAGCATAGTGACAAACACAGCATAGAGTTAAACACAAGACTGATGTCCTATGCTAATGAGGGAGAGATTGTCACTAATGGGCACTAATTTCCCCATGTGATGACATGTACAAAGGGATAATGTCAATCGAAGTGTTTCTGCAGACTATTTTTATCAAGTGTGAATGTAAAAAATACATTTTTACCATTAGAAGCTGGTTATATTCACAAACTGTTCCCACACAACTGTGTTTAAACCCCATATAAAAGGGATTTTTACATAATAGGTCTCCTTTAAATATTAAATAACTATTCATGATATTTAGAAGTATGCACACTTTCATTATTGTGGATGTTCATTATCATGATATATTGAATATCGACATTTGTCTACTGAATTCTGACCTTGTTGTGGCTGTTTTTTCAGTCATCATGTGTGGCCAGCCTCCAGCGATCCACTATGGGCGAGTGGAGGGGTCCGACCTGCAGTGGGGTTCAAGTGTTACCTACAGCTGCTTTGAAGGATACCAGTTGTCCTCTCCAGGAATAGCCACATGTGAAGGGAATGGCACATGGCGTGGTGAAATCCCTCAGTGTCTGCGTAAGTACTGTGTTTTTCCATTAACACCAAACAGAATTAAACCCATTAGCACATTGGCACATTAGCACAACCTCCAACTATTCCGGCATATGTTTTATGCAGCGAGATGCCCTTCCAGCTGTAACTCAATACTGGGAAACACTCATTCACACATACATTCATACACTACGGCCAATTTAGTTCATCCAATTCCCCTATAGCGCATGTCTTTGGACTGAGGGGGAAACCGGAGCACCCAGAGGAAACCCACGCCAACAAAAGGAGAACATGCAAACTCCCCAAAGAAATGCCAACTGGCCCAGCTGGAATTCGAATCAGCGGCCTTCTTGCTGTGAGGCAACAGTGCTGACCACTGAGCCACCGTGCCACCCTAACTCTTTTTTTATTAAGTCAAAGTAACTTATTAAAAAATTATAAGTTAAACTAACTTATTTCATTAAGTGAATTTCACTTTGTGTGGTTTATTTATAAACTAATTTCGAGAGGATCACGTGCTTAGGATTGAACACGGCTGGCACCGCATCAGCTCCGTTTATTGAACCAATCAGACGAATACTGACACACTATAAATAACCAGAGTTTTTCACTCCAGTCATTTTTATCTTGAAGAATCCCCGCTTCCACCCCTACTCCTTCCTTTCTCCTGACTGAGCGGCACGGCGGCCCATTGGTTAGCACTATTGCCTCACAGCAAGAACACCACCGGTTTTGCCCCTCACCAGGCCGGTCTGTGCTTCTTTGCAGAGTTTGCATGTTCTCCCCGTGCTTGCGTGGGTTTTCCACGGGCTTCCCGGTTTCCTCCCACCATCTGAAGACATTCACCATAAGTAAATTGACTTCTCAAAAATAACATCTTAAGACATATCTCAAGCATGTTCACAGCATGGGAGTTCTCGAGAACTACCTAAGCTCAAACTCCCCTCTCGCCCTTCAAACGGGAGGAAGCCCCGGGCTTGAGGATATTCTGAGCTCAGGGCTCTCTCCCGGGACAGCATGCCAAATACGCTTTATTATCAATCATCAGCTAAGTGTGAACTCTTCAATTAGTTTTACAGTGAAGGAAATAGCAAGCATATATACCATCATGCCGACCAGCACTATATATATGGGCCCACAGTATCTTCTGTGGCTGCTATTGTTGTGGTTGGAGTGTTGTGTCACTATGATGGAAAGTTCATAGCTTGAGTGAAATTGTGTGAAACGCAGCTACAACACATCATAAAACCTGTTTTGGCATTTTCAATACAAGTGTCAACACATCACAAATGGATCCCTCAAGTAGCCTGGCTTTTCAGCATGCAGTGTGAAAGGTATAAGGTGCATGCACAGAGTCTGCTGTTAAATCCTTCTGGCTTTTATTGTAAGCCTTTGACACAATGTCAGCTCTTACAAAAAAAAAAAAAATCCTTGTTAAAAGTGCTAGGGAAAAAAAGAAAAGAAACCTATTATAAGTACCCACGTCAAAAAGTACTATTATATAGTGGAGAACAGGGCTAGTTGTCTCATGGGAAAAGATGTCACAAAGACTAAAACTTTTGAGGCAAAACACACAAGCGCTTGTTTTCTTTTTTCCCAGCAGTGGTTGTATATGCTACACTGTAATAAGCAATCTGTTGACTTTACTTAAAAAAGCTGAGTAAGCCTATTGTTTCTAAAGTGATTAGTTTACTTTCAAACAAAAATAAGTAAACCATTTACCTTAAAATTATTAAGTAAATTGATTTTGTGCATAATTATACAAATTAAGTTAAATCCGCTTAACAATTCACAGTTTTCACAAAGGGCTTACACACATTTTTTTAAAGTGAAGTCAAATTTTAACCTTTTAAAGTAATTAATTACTTTTTACCAAACTATCTTCAATTAGAAACTTTTTTTAATTTAATTTTGTTCATTTTATTTTAAATCTAAATCATATTTGTAATAACTTTGATAACAAATACAAGAGCATTATTATAACAGCATACATTAAGACACGCAGTACCTAAGATCTTGCAATAGTTTTAAAATAAAAGTTCTGAGAACTAGATTTAACTCATTTTAATTGCTAGGTTGTCAAGCTGCCATTTGACTATTTGTTGTCAATGAGTAAGCCCATTGCCTTGAAAATTGTAACACAAGAAGTCGGGTGACAACAGAGGTGAGAATCCACGTGCAGTTTGTTATGAGATTCGTCAGGCAGGCAATGGTCAAACCCAGAAGCACAGAAGAAGGTAATTCAAAAGGCAAAATCAACTAACAGGCAAATGGTCGATGAAGGTGGCAGAAAACGTAAACAAGGGAACAAGGTCAAACACGAAAAGACTAGATACAGAAAACGCTTTATGGTGTTACAATAACAAGACTCAGCACTGTGCTTGTGAATGTGTGGTGTATGTATAGTCCTGGTAATCAGTCTATGATGAGCTTACAGCTGTGTGTGTGCAATTAGTGAGAGAACTGGAACTGGTGTGTGTGTAAGGTGCATGATAGGATTTGTAGTTCTCCAGCGATGTGCAACCGCTAGCTGATTGTGCTCAGGACTGTGCTTGTGAATGTGTGGTGTATTTATAGTCCTGGTAATCAGTCTATGATGAGCTTACAGCTGTGTGTGTGCAATCAGTGAGAGAACTGGAACTGGTGTGTGTGTAAGGTGCATGATGGGATTTGTAGTTCTCCAGCGATGTGCAACTGCTAGCTGATTGTGACAAAAATATTAAGTAAATGAACGGCGTGCATAATTATAAAAACTAAGTTAAGTCAGCTTAACAGTTCCAAGTTACAACGGGCTCACTCACTTTATTAAGTGGTCAACTTGTCACTTTTAATGCAAATTTTAAATTAACTAATCACTTTTTGCCAAGCTATCTTCAATTACACACTTTTTTTTTAATGAAAATGTATTTAATTTTGTCAATTTTATCCGTTTGGTAAAATCTAAATACAATAGCATTGTTATAACATTATACATGTATATTCAGACAATCATCAAATAAGATTTAGCAATTGTTGGAAAGAATTAGCAATTGTTCTGTGAACTAGATTTAACTGATATTTAATGCTAGGTTGTCAAGCTGCCATGTGTTTATATGTTGTCATTTTATACAACTTATTATTATACAGAGACAATCCTATTTTCTATCCCCTAACTCTAACTCATGTAATAAACATCAATAAATTGGATAATAATAATAATAATAATAATAATAATAATAATAATAAAAATAATAATGTCAGTGTTCTGTCGTGTCCATGTGCTTTTGTTGTCATCATGTAATCCCTTTCTTCTGTTTCCCGCCGTCTTTAGTGTTCATTAGTTTCACCTGTGTTCATCCCCTGTGTCTCATTAGTTTAATCATCTCCCTTGTATTTATACCCCTCTGTTTGTGTCCTTCGTTGTCCGGTATTGTATTGTTTCAACGTTGATGTCCTGTCTGCGTGTCCTGTCTCATCCAGTGCTTGTATCTTGTAAGTGTTTGTTTAAATAAGTCCGTCTTATTGTTAATCTCATGTTCCTGTTCCTTCATGTCCCGCATCGAGTGTGACAAATAATAATAATAATAATAATAATAATAATAATAATAATAATAATAATAATAATAATAATTTAACTGGTTACACATAAAAAACTATGTTTTTTTTATACTTAATCTATTACTGATTCAACCGTTCACTTTTTTATAGTGTACATAGTGTTATTTACATCATATTTGTAGTTTATTATTACACAATTAATGCTATTAATGTTATGCTATTCAAATATGCCTTGCTTTTTGAAAAAAAGTTAGCCCTGGTCTCCCCGACAGAACATACAGTACCTCACTATCCAGCTCAGCATGAATACTGCAAACTAGTTGATATTCAGCCTTCTTCCATATCACACCTCTGGCTCCCCATACCTGCTAGAATCAAGTTCAAACATTTGTCCTAGCATATAGGGCAGTCACTGGTCGAGCACCCTATACATGCAGTCCATGTTGAAACTTTCAAATGCTCAGCCACTTCAGTGTCAATCATTTGAAGGACGGAAAAATACAGTCTGCGCACTGGTGCATGGTCTAACAAGGTTGTGCTTATTCTCCTAATCAGTTATGGGTGCGTTTTGAGCATAACATGCATTAAACCAATCAGAGTCTCATCTCCCATTCCCTTTAAGAGTCAGTTGCGTCACGCCATGACACATTTGCTATTTGCATGGTGGACTTTGTAAGTGGAAAAATGGAACGCTTCACTAGCAAGAAAACAGTTAAAAAGACCATCTGTGAGGATAAAGAACGAGCCTCCTCCATTCCGCCTCTTTACATTACTCTTTACTTCTTTACTTTCGTGGAGTAAGAAAACGGTGGAAACTCACTCCACTGAAGACATCCATTAGCCTACATATTTAATTTTGGTTGTTAAGCGCAAAGATTTGTTTTAAAACTACATGATCAACAGATCTTCCTCTACATGTGAGAAACCCCCTCAACTTTTAATAATTTGCTTTTGACCTGTTTATTTTGACAATGTTTCATTGGATCTATATTAGGTCCGTCAGCTTAAAAGTAAGCCTCAAACAAGTGAAACCCATAATGATATAAACAAAGGGCACTATTATAACAGTATGACTTCTGAAATGTGATTAAACGTGTGATTAAAACACTTTCTATTAGTGTTTGTTCTTTTTGACTGTTGCGCTTTGTCAATTTCAAACACACCAGCACCTTTTATTACTACAATAAATGATGTTCTTGAAAAGAAAGCAGCTGAACTGAGACACTGCTAAAGTGCGGACTGGTGGGATAATTTTTTGACTTATGTCTTTTACAGCCGTGCTCTGTGGAGATCCAGGCACCCCTGCAGAGGGCTACATGGAGGGCCGGCAGTTCACCTATAAATCAGAAGTGTCATTCCACTGCAGACCCCCGTACCTGCTGGTGGGCTCTTCCAGAAGACTTTGTGAAGCAGACGCGTCCTGGAGTGGATTTCAGCCTTCCTGCATTGGTGAGCCACTATGTACCTTGAAGAAAAAGAAGGAAACAAACTGTTGAATTTCATTGCTACATAATATACTGTATATATATATATATTTTTTTTTAAATACCTGTAAGAGCTCAGGCTATAAATAATTTAAGTATAAATCGGTTTGATAAATTCAAAAGGTGTATGTGTTAATATATTTGCTGTAAGTACGTTTTTGACTCTTCTAAAGCATAGAAATACCATCATTTTGCAGATTTTGCTAAGTTGACCAACTTGTTTATCTGAAAAGCAATGCTGAAGTCAGTTATTCTCCTTTAAAAATATGCGTTCCATGTCTGAACGTCTATGTTTGTTTTGGTCCCTATAACCTGTCCACTGCCAGTTTTACCAATTATATTTCAGCACTTTGGGTCGTCTTGATGGTGTTGGGTTGTCTTGTAACACTGTTCTAACAACACGCAAGCCGACAAGGTTCCAATGATCATCGATTTGGCTATCCGCACCCGACACAACAAGACAGAAACATTTAAATACAGCCATTCGTAGGCACAGAATAGTGCACTGCACTCCAACTAAATGGAAAGGTTTATAATCTAATTATTACACATTAAACCACTTTAACATGATTAAAAGTACACGCTGAGTGACTGAAATGTGTTGGTTTGCAGTCACAGTTCTAACTCATTTTTAAAGTATTTATAGCTGTTTGATAGTTATTTTATTTTACTTCACGTAAAATGGTATTCAAACTCACGTTAGTGGCATTAAATACTGAATAAAGCACATAATCAGTACCTGAGGTGATAATTGTAATAGTAGTTTAATCTGTTGTTCAGTCAATAGAAACGTTTCTAAAATATACATTTCAGGTGTCACTGTCATGGATGGTTAGAAGAAAAAGGTTCTTATTAACATGGGAAATATTATTTTTATTGCATCAATCCTACATACTGCACATGTAGTTAATGGACCTGAGCTAATCTGACCTATCAATGAACAGATATTTTCTTTATATTTTACCCAGAAATTTAAATTTGACTCACTATTTACTCACACTCAACTGGTTCCATAACTTTATAAGATTTATTTTTCTGTTGAACACAAAAGAAGATAATTTGAAGAATGTTAGAAATGTGTTATTAGTGACTTCCATAGTAGGAAAAAAAAACTTTGGAAATCAATGGTTACTGGTTTCCAACATTTTATATATATATATAT
>CAIGQW010054451.1:2966040-2982597 GCA_903798125.1 Danio choprae
TTCTTCTCTTAGGTCTTATTACCACCGATATGGATCCAGCCAATCCTTACTACGGCACAAACAGCAGCTCTGTGGCAGCTGCCATTCTAGTGCCCTTTTTCGCGCTCATTTTATCAGGGTTTGCCTTTTACCTCTACAAACACAGGTAAGAACAGCTGACTTTACAGTCTTTTTACAATTGTTAATGTTATTTGTCTGTAATGGATGTGAATCAGCATTGTCACAGTAGTGATGGGAAACTCCTTTGCCAGAACAGTAATTTTGACAAGTAATAGTGCTTCTGAAAATGTTTTGCAAGCAAATAATAATAAAAAAAAAAGACAAATACGTTCAAATAGGTGCAATGCTAAAATAAAAGGGAGCATGGAGGTTTCCAACGCATACAAAACATTGTGACTACATTTGTCATGAAGCATGACAGTTCCCACATATTCAACTAATAAACATAAATAATTGAATAAATAAATAAAATTGGCAGGGCTCAATCACAAGGCACAGATGACAGTGAGAGACCCAAAGACCTTACTGCTTCCAGGTAAGTCACCGGAAGCTAATCCTAAAGGCAACAAGCCTTGTACAGCCATAACTTCATTTTCTTCATTTTATTTGCCATTTAATTTTGTTTGAGACATTACAGAGTGCTGGAAAAAAAAGTGGCCAATGTATTTGGTTGTTGACCTATAATAGATTTCTGTCTTCATTTCTGTCATATCTCTAATTTGACCAACTAAAACCAGTGCTGGGTGAGTTACTTTAGAAACTAATTACATCCTTAACGTTGTATTTAAGTTACTTTTTAATTGCTTGGTCTGAAAAGTAACTTAATTACTCAATAAGTAATTTAATTCCTTGACTAATTACTACTTAAAATTCATATAAACCTCAAATTAAACTCTTTTTACTTTTTCAGCCTTTTAGATTTATATAAAAAAAAATGAACACAAGAAATGTAATGCATATGTATGGAAGAACAAAACGTTTCAAAGTAATAATGACCATATTTCATACAAATGTTATATTGACATTAATCTCCTACACAATTCATTGTTAACCCTTACGTACTGTTGGGGATGTTTTCATCCAATCTGGGGTGATTTTGAGTCTTAATTTGGCTATAACTTTGTCTGTGTTTCAGCTAGCAGAATGATTTCTGGTGACAAATCTTATTTTGACACATATTTTGAGAAAATGCTTTGAATTGTTTAAATAAAAAAACTCCACAATACACTCTGGGCAAATTTACTACCCTTTTTTTATGTTAGGTATGAAAACATCCACTGAATTAAACTGCTGTAAAAATACATCATATATATATATATTTTTTTTTTTTTCAGTTTTGTTTTTTGCGTAAGTCCTGATCAAAACTACTAAATTGCTTAGAAAATTACAAGATTTTAACTTTTTAATTGCCAAATTCATAAATGATGTGACTGATTTGGTAAAAAAAAGAAAGAAAAAATATACATTTTAAATATAAAAAGTAATTGTGGAGTGTTTTTTTTTAACCTTTTATCAAAGTCTTGGACATGTGAAACAACATTGCCTTTGATACATTTATTGATTAATTTATTAATTTTTTCTCCCTAATTTACTGTTGGTGGCTGTTTTTGCCCCATTGACTTCCATTATAACCACATTTTGTTGATAGCAAAACCATGTATAATCATGAATTTTGATTGTTGGTGGTTTTCCCTGTTGGGAAGAGGTCAAATTTATAATTTTACTGTTGATCATCTCTTGGCACCATTAACCCTTTAGATAGGCCTGTGCAAAAAGAAAAAAGAAAAAAAAAGCTTAGTTTCTGGATTTTATATGGAGTATAACAGCAAATTAAAGTGTGTGTATGTGTGTCTGAGTGTGTGAGAGTGACCTTTGCGCACTTACCTTTATGTGTCTGAGAAAATCTAAATATGCATCTCAGCTCTCAGAACTACATGGAGTAAATAAAAACAAAGACTGTGTATTTATGCACCATCAAATGTGGTTATAATGGAAGTCAATGGGGCAAAAACAACCACCAACAGTAAATTAGGGAGAAAAAATGAATCAAAGTCAATGTTGTTACTAATCGTTCACATGTCCAAGACTGTGATAAAAGGTAAAAAAAATCTAGTTCATAACTACTTTTTCAATTGAAAATATGTAATTTTTTGTGTTTTTTTCACCAAATCTGTGACATCATTTGGGAACTTGGCAATTAAAATCCTGTAATTTTCTAAACAATTCAGTAGTTTTGATCAGGACTGAGGTTGATTAACAGATTTATGCAAAACATTTTGAAAAAAATATTTATCTGATGCGTTTTTTACAGCAGGTTAATTCAGTGAATGTTTTCATCCCCAACATAACAAAAGGGTAGTAAATTTGAACAGTGCACAAGGGTTAAGCATGTGTATTTATCTGACAAATCGAAACTTTAGTTGAAAAATGTAGTTACGCTGGAAATATATTTGTATAACATATATTATAAATCTATTTACAATTGCTCTGCTTCTCTGAATTAATTTATACAGAACTGTTGAGTTTATGCACAGTATTTTAGGCAAGTATGTTTTAAGTAACTGTAATTAAATTACATAAAAATTAAAAGTAATCCCCTACTTTACTTTTCCAGCAGAAAAGTTATTTAATTACAGTAAGGCCGAGTTCAGACTGCATGATTTTAGCCCTGATTTTGACTCGTCGACAGGTTTTGAGAGATCGCCTACAAATGCCTAAAATCACAGGCAAATTGGTGCTCATTCACGTGAATAACAATCACACAGTGTGAACTATCAAAGACGCAATCTGAGAGAATCGCCAATGAGTTGCTGACACTCGTGAGATATTTGCCATGCTAAATATGTGCCGATTAAAAATCATGCCATGTGAAATGTGTTCTGATTGAAAATAACATCGGCGATTACCTACAGCCAATGAGAGAGCAACATCCACTAGTATGGGTATCTGCAGGCCAGTGGGAGGTGGGGGGAGAAGTTTAAAAAAGGGCTTCTTTTCTGTCTATTTGGACCCAAGAAATGGAGGAAAAACTAGTGGATATTTGGCACCCGTGTCTGTTTGACGTGTCATCTGAGCAATACCACAACCGGGATAAAAAAGAAAGAACTTGCAAATTCCTTTCAAAAGCCAGGAGAGCAAAATAAGTACATTTTCTACCCCACTAAAGTCTTCTTTCTCATTATGTAGGTAATAACAAAAGATATGCTACATGACCTAGCGTTATTTCCATATCACTTCTTGCGTGTGTTTGGTTGTGTAGTTTGCGGACCGAGACAAAGTTGTAAGCGATTCTTCCTATTGTAAAGTCATGCAGAGTGAAAGCCCCTGTCGCCGATCCATCTTGCAGTGTAAACACCAGATAGTCCAGATAGTCATGCAGTGTGAAAACATCTGTGAAGCGACTACTTTGAAAAGTGTGCAGTCTGAACTCGGCATAACTAGTTACTTTGTAACTAGCTTATTACACCCAACACTGACTAAAACTAATCTGGTTTATCGATTTTTGGTTTACATTTCCACTTAACTATCATGAGAATTATGAATTATGATGATGCGCCAGTCAATGTTCATCAGTGGATATATTAATTGGGCATCAGATGAATGTCATTTATTTTGATTTAGACCATGTCAATTGAGTGAGATATTAAATCATCCACCCTTCATTCAAAGGAAGGATGTGTTTGTATGTGTATGTATTGTCAGTAACAGCATTGCCACCAATATTACTTCCAATTCATGAATCAACCTAGAAATACTGTAGAAGGTCAAATCAACTGCAGTGTGTATACCTTTGGAATATAGTGTTCCACATAGTTATCTGGACATCTGGAGACAGAAGCAATAAGGATTATTTTTATGTTTTCACGGTGCGATAAAAACACCTCTGAAATTCTATATAGTGTTCATCTTTGCAATTTTATACAAAAATTAATAGAGTGAAAATGACATAGGGGTCAGTGAATGGACATGCTTTTTTATTATTAGAAAATTCACTTTTTTTTTGTAAC
Organism: Danio choprae; assembly: GCA_903798125.1. Taxonomy (NCBI): domain Eukaryota; kingdom Metazoa; phylum Chordata; class Actinopteri; order Cypriniformes; family Danionidae; genus Danio; species Danio choprae. Next base: position 2,970,048 of record CAIGQW010054451.1, read on the forward strand.
TGATTTTTTATTTATTTAGGTCTGGAATTTAACCTGGCTAACACATTTTTCACTTCTGGTTGAGGATGTCATGTTCTTTTGTTTTGAGTTTTTAACATTTATCTAACCTTTACAATTTATTTCTTGTTCTTGAAAATTGGCTCAACACGGGCTCATTGGAAATATGTGCCACCTCAGGTTTATGTTTTTTTTTTGTGACACTTAAAATACATCACAATACATTGTAGGTTTTGTTGCACGTTTCGAATGAGAAATCCACTAGAGGGCGCTATCTACATTTTTGTGAATCTCAAATATGTTACTTAGGGTGCATTTTGTTCAGCCTGATCTCATGAGGAAACGTACGAATTCATATCATGACGAGTTCAGTCATATGAAAATGTACGGGTTTTAAAAGGAGGCGTGGCACCAAACCCCACCCCTAAACCCAACCTTTAGGAGATGAGCAAATCATACTAAATGTATAAATGAGACATGTACAATTTCATACCAATTAGCCACTAAATCAAAAAGTTACGAATTGGCTTGACATAGTTATGTTTCAGATACATGTCCATGAGAATGTGGAGCTTGTTGTACAGATCACCTGTTGACCTTGACACGTCATGATTTTGCCTAGTACGATGCGAACCTGGATTAACATCTATGTTGATCCTGGAACATCATTTTTGTTTCAAAATGTAATCCATACCTGTTCCCTACCTCTAAACCCAGCCATAAATGTAAATTATTCTCAAAACCAAGGGGGAATAATAGTTGGATAACAATCTTGTAGAAGTGCATGAACCTAGCCATATCCCTAAACTTAAAGTTAACCTATCCCTTAATTCTGATTGGCTGATTTGAATGTTGTTCCAGGATCAACATAGATGTTAATTCAGCAACATGTCCTACTTGTTGAAATCAGGTTGGCGTATTGACCTAACATAAACCCTTCCCTAAACCCAATACAATACATAGTGCATTGTAACCACATAGTTTTATCTTGATTTTGCATTGCTTTAAACTCTTTTGTGGAACTATGCTTCACCAGACTCTAACCCAAGGGCTCTGTGTGCAACACTGTACAATGTGAGCTACTGAGCAAACTGACCATATCAGAAAAGTTGTCTATATAGAGATAGATCATACCTGTCAACCGTTCTGTTTTTTTTCCAGAATTGACCCGATTTTTACATACAGTTGCAGTATTTTTAAGTATTCTCCCATATTTTTAATCTTTCTATGAAAGGTGGCAGTAACATCAACACAGAGCTGATCTCAATTGTGATGTAGTTGCAAGAGCTGTTTAAGAGAATTATGCTTTTGTAATATTTTGGCTTAAAAATACTTAAAAATGGCCACATTCCCTTCTTTTACATTAAAGTGTATCTTCGCCCTTCTGCAACCTTCGAATAAGTCAGTTCATGTAGCGGAGAATGACTGTCTGACGTGCTCCACAATGATAAATAGACTCTATTTCTCAAACAGCTTCTATACATGCGTATTGGGAGTGTGTTTAAAATAGACAAATGCGCATAATACTATGTAAACATGCCCATCTTGGCATGTTTTATTGTTAACACAACTAATTGTGTCTTAAATTGGCATAATCCATTATGAAAGTAATATAATACTTTTAGTATAGATCTGTGTGTTCACAAAAGGTGCTGTATGTAAGTTTTTGAATCTTCTAAAACATAAAAATACCACACTATGTTTGCAGATATTTAAGAAACATGCTAAGTGAACATTCTTGTTTATCTGGAAAACAATGCTAAAGTCAGTTATTGTGCTTTGAAAATGTGCGTTACGTGCCGGAACGTCTGTCTTTGTTTTGGTTATTTTAACCCGTCCACTGCCACTTTAGCCAATTATATTTCAGCACTGCGGGTTGCCTTGTTTGAAAACAGTGTATTTCATTCATTCATTCCGAAAGGCTCTCAAAGCACGTGTCCGTGACCGAAATGTGACCTCCAGTGGACAGTAGCAGACTCCGAAATGAGACGCAGATTTAGAGTTCCACATAAGGTTATTATTTAGCAAATAATATAAATATTACGAATGTAAACATTAGATGAGCAGGTTATATTGTAGCCCCGTATCCTAACAACATGCTACGTGACGAGATTTGCAGTTAAAAGCAGTTTGGCTGTTTGCACCAGACGAAACACGACGGAAATTTAAATACAGCCATTCAGAAGCACAGAATATGTACTCACTCACGAAATGGTAAGGTTTTTAATCTAATTAATACATATTAAACCTCTTTAACATTATTAAATGTACATGCTGAATCACTGATATGTGTTGGTTTTGAGTCTAAAGTTGTAAAGTTCAATTTCAAATGGTTTATTTTCCAGATATGAGGTGAACTATCTGCTGCTGCTTTCAGTAGTATGACAATAAATGTCATGTAAAATGGCATTCAAACTCACATTATTAGCATTTAACACTGAGTAAAGCACAAGGCGTACCTGAGGTGATTATTGTCAGTTTTCTGTTGTTCAGCTACAAGAAATAAAAGATATAAAAGCCGTTTCTAAAATATACATTTTAGGTGTTGGTTAGGACAAAAACTCTTTATAATATGGTAGATATTCTTTCGAGCGCATGCCGTTGCTTTTATATAGAACACGATTTAAATTAGCCTTAAATCAGCCTTATAGCCGATAGTCAGGCTCGCTCTGTTGGACCTCAATCTGGCAACTTGAGCTTGCATTGGTTTTGATCCAGGAATTCAATACTTATTTCAACCACCGGGTGTCAAACTTACATACTGCACCTTTAAAGTAACACCTCTGTTATTTAATGTTAATCAAACAAAAAAAATCTAAATGAGATATTCATTTACTGCTCTTCACTAAACATTTCTAGTAACTTTAATCAAAATGTGTATTTAAATTATACAGTGAAGGTTTTGAGAACTTTCTGTATATTAAGCCATCAATTTTAATAGACTTTTTTTTTTTTTTTTGTAGTTCCAACGTTTTTGTAGTGTGTATTATTATTTATTCTATCGTTTGCACTTAATTGCGTGAACCCAATAGAAGATCAAAACATGACCTCTCTGTACAGAAATGTTTAAATATGGAGCAATCGCTTGCATTTTAAACATCTAATCATCTTGTTTAATCCCGTCCCTTTTCACATCACCGTACAACAAAATTTCACATGCTCAAACTCTAGTGTCTTCTGATGTTATATGTTTTCTGATATCACTAACTTTTGTATCAACTGTGAGTTTTTACAATTAAACTACACTAAATAAACAGATTCAGATCATTTTAGGATGGGGGAAGAGGGGAATCCCATCATTTTACATTCCATTTACATAGTGGTTTTTCCATTTTACGTTTTACATAGTGGTTAGCACTATCGCCTCACAGCAAGAAGGTCTCTGGTTCGAGTACCGGCTGGGTCAGTTGGCATTTCTGTGTGGAGTTTGCATGTTCTTCCCAAGTTTACGTGGGTTACCTCTGGGTGCTCCGGTTTCCCCCGCAGTCCATAGACATGCGGTATAGGTGAATTTAATAAACTAAATTGGCCGTAGTGTATGGATGTCTCCCAGTATTGGGTTGCAGCTGGAAGGTCATCTGCTGTGTAAAACATATGCTGGATAAGTTGGCGGTTCATTCCGCTGTGGTGACCCCTGATGAATTAGAGACTAAGCCGTAGGAAGATTAATGACACCATTAAATTATTTAGTGGTATTTATTTGTAGGATGTGCAAATAACTACACCTAAGTAGTCCTTTATCCATGGATAGCACATCCCTGTAAAAATCATTAATGTGAAAAGGAACAAAAGCTGTTTGGCATCATACTGACCCATAGCGTTCATTTTACCTAGAAACTGCAGTCTGCAATGTATGTCTGAAGTACATTTCTCAGTTTCACAAAAGAATTTAGGCTGAAGAACATATTTCCAATGAGCCTGTGTTGGAAAATTGCAACGGAATGTAAACAATTCATCCTAACCATTTGCCTTCTTTGTTTTTTCCCACGTCCCCAGAACAAGACCAAAAGTTCAGTACAACGGATATGCAGGTCACGAGAACACTAATGGACAGGCTTCGTTTGAGAATCCTATGTATGACACAAACATGAAGCCAACAGAGGCAAAGGCTGTGAGGTTTGACACAACCCTCAATACAGTCTGCACAGTAGTATAGCCTTCATTATCAGCTCTGGACCGGCCTTGTGCGTGCGTGCGCGTGTGTGTGTGCGTGTTTCCGTGCGTGTGTGTTTGTGTGTGCGCGTGTGTGTGCGTGTGTGTGTGCGTGTGCGCGTGTGTGTGCGTGTGCGCGCGTGTGTGTGTGTGTAAGAAGCAGAACCATGGGTGCCAGATGCCAATACTCCTTTACGACTGACTGCACTTTGCTATTGATGCTCCTAACTTTTATCACAAACTTACAAAGGACAAAAAAAAATACTGAAGGACTATTTTTTTACTGAAAAAAATACTAAAATGTAAAAAAAAAAAAAACTTTAAAAAGGCTCACTCGACGCATATTCGTCTACTACTGAGGACAACATCCTTTCTGGGAGCCGTGGCACTTAAGTGATGGTTTTATTTTTTTTTGTTTGATTTTTTTTGTTTATCTAAGATTTTTTTATTATTATTATTATTTTTTTTCATGCATTCCCCCCCTGAAAAGACTCCCTGGGAAAGATAAAGACTTGTCTTTTGAACGCCACAAAGTTGTCGACACAACGTATTTTCTTCAGTGAAGACAAATCACACAGACGAAAGCAACTGGACTACTGTGGCTTAGCACATTCAATCGATCTCCACCAAGAAGGTGACAAAAAAAAAACGCTACAAGAAACTCAAAGGAGAGACGCTCATCTCTGGGTGGAGGATGGAAAAAAAGAAACGTCATCGCACAAATTTTGCACTAGTATGAAATGGATATGAAATCAATGTATCAAAACAAAATAAATGAGAAAAAAATAAGAATATACAGGGTTTTATTGATCATATGTGTATATACAAATCCGTATCCATAGAGGAGCATGATGTCATGCTATGGCTATCAAGAGAGACTGAATTTATTTTTGAAATGAAGTTCTGTTTATGTTTACAAGGTGATAAGGACACAATTGAATCTCCGATCATCAATGTTCGGTTGCTTTTTTTTAATGCGTTCATCACACAGCACATCAGATTATTTCTTTGTGTCATGTCTGAACATAAGCGCAATTTTAAGTTTGACATCATAACACTCGCCGGATTTGTCCGTATTTGCTTTCATTACATGTCAAATATACCTCTTGTGCAGAACATGACTGTATGTTGATGGCGCAGTTCATTTATCAGCTCTGTGCGGACACCTATACAAGATTTATCTGAGCCCACGAGTTGATGCTTTTCTTCCTTTTATGTTTCTTTTTTTCCCCCAAATTCCTCTCTCTTTTTTTTCCTGAACAAGTTTGCATCTCCTGTACTCATTAGAGACACAAAATCAGCGGGCCTAAGATCGACCCTGCTCTCAAAGAAACACTGCCTTATTAGATTCAGAAGCATGACCGGGCCACACCGGTTCCCAATGACCCATATCATTAATACATTAACCTAGATGAAGAGCGTAGGGCTGCTGGGGTGCATATTCACTGTGATTTAAATGTCATGACCATGCTGAAACCCAGTGCATGTGCTAAAACTGTAAGTGCTCCCATTTTTCCATGTGAACTACGTGATGCCTGATGTTTTCCCAACGATGTGTTACCATATGCACTGATGGCTTTGAGCATAAAACGTGTGCACAATGGCATTTTTGTAGCTTTTGCTTCCGGATATGAGATCTCATTTTCACACTGATTGTATTTGGTTTCCAAAAGGATGCTTTTTTTGTTGTTGTTGTTGTTGTTGTTGTTGCGTCATGCTTTTTAGCTCATTTCTGTTGGATTCGCCACGTCGAGATAAAGCCCAGTGTTGGTTTTCCTACACTGCGGATGATCCATGTCTTGCCTTTTCTCAGGCTTTGCTGCAATAATGTTTCTTTGTTGGGTTTCATTTTGTACAGTTTCGTTCCCTCACAACTGTAAACTAGTTTATTTTTTGATGACTGTCAGGCTGTAAAACCGCATTCACACCAACAATCGTGCTACTCGCCATTGTCATTCGATCATGTGCTGCTGACTTGAAGTAGGTGCAAAAGATGTTTTTGTACAGAAATATATTTTTTATGCAGAATTTGTAAAACTATTAAATATGCTGTACTTTTTTGATTAAAGTAGGTCGAATTGTTAAAAATCAATGTTTTTACTGTACAAACATGTAAATTAATTGTTTATCTACCCATAAGTATATATCTATGGTTTCGAAAAAAGTTTTTCCAACAAATGTCAATATGTACGAGCTTTTCGGAAGTACTCGGCTCGTATGTGTTCTTTGACGTGAGCGAAATCATGAACCCTAGAGAACTGTACTGCAGATTGTTAAATGACAAATATTTTGAAAAGTATTATTTGAGATAAATATTAAACTTTTTCTAAAAGTGTATGTTTTGTTTTATTTCACACGCAAATGCATTTCCTGATGCTTAATGTATGTTGATGATGACTATACAATGCTTGGCAAAAAGGTCACTGTTTGGATTTAAGTCGCACATATCTAAAAGTCATTGATTACAGTGATTAATGTGGTTTTGGCATGTTATATTTTTAATAACAACCTTTTATTTATTTATTTATTTATTATCTTTGATGTGACTGATGAAGTGTGTAGCTTTTTATTTCCACCAAAAGTTGTGATAGGTTTATTTCTTCTTCTTCTTCTTCTTCTTCTTCTTCCTTCTTCTTCTTCTTCTTCTTCTTCTTCTTCTTCTTCTTCTTCCTTCTTCTTCTTCTTCTTCTTCTTCTTCTTCTTCTTCTTCTTCTTTATTCATTAATTTAAACCGGCAACTTATCCAGCATATGTTTTACACAGCGGATGCCCTTCCAGCTGCAACCCAGTACTGGAAAACATCCATACACACTCATACACACACATACAATATGGAAACCCATGCCAACACGGGGAGAACTTGCAAACGCCACACAGAAACGCCAAATGACCCAGCCGGGACTTGAATCAGCGACTATCTTGCTGTGAGGCAACAGTGCTAACCACTGAGCCACCATGTCACTTCTTCTTCTTCTTCTTCTTCTTCTTCTTCTTCTTATTATTATTATTATTATTATTATTATTATTATTATTATTATTATTATTAATAGAGGGAGCTCTCCTCTATCTGAGAATTAGGAGAACCACTCTTAAAGTATACTCTTAAGTATACATCTCATGGACAATCAGGGGTTGATAAGATCAGTTGTTTGGTCAATTCACCTTTGAAAATGAAATATTCTCTAACAGTTTTATATTTGAATTAGCTGGATTGACCCTGTAAATTCTCATTACCATCACTTGTGAGGGTTGTATTATTATTATTATTATTATTATTATTATTATTATTATTATTATTATTATTATTATTATGGGCTTTACGCTGGCGCAGTGGGTAGCACGATCGCCTCACAGCAAGAAGGTCGCTGGTTCGAGCCTCGGCTGGGTCAGTTGGCATTTCTGTGTGGAGTTTGCATGTTCTCCCTGTGTTGGCGTGGGTTTCCTCCGGGTGCTCCGGAAGTATAGGTGAATTGGGTAAGCTAAGTTGTCCATAGTGTATGTGTGTGAATGAGTGTGTATGGATGTTTCCCAGTGAAGGGTTGCAGCTGGAAGGGCATCTGCTGCGTAAAACATATGCTGGATAAGTTGGCTGTTCATTCCGCTGTGGCGACCCCAGATTAATAAAGGGACTAAGCCAAAAAGAAAATGACTGAATAAATTATTATTATTATTATTACAACCCCTGTAGGGACAGTATGGAAAAAGCTAATAAAAAAGTAGTGATTTCCAAATTTACTTTGACTTTGATTACTCTGACTTCATTGCAGGCAATATACAACACATATTATTTAATGTATTCCTCATGATTTATATATATATATATATATATATATATATTTTTTTTTATTTTTTTTTTTTTTTAATGAACACATTCCAATTTTGGTTCTTGCAACACGTTTAAAAACAAAAGTTGGGACAAGGGCAGTTTAGGGCTAGTAATCGGGTAAATTGGTGAAATAATGATGTGATTTGAAACAGGTGATGTCAATGGGTGATTGTAATTATGATTTGGTACAAAAGCAGCATCCATGAAAGGTCTAGTCCTTAAGGAGGAAAGATGGGCTGAGGATAGGCAGTTTGCCAACAAATATGTGAGAAAATTTCAGTGCGTAAAGGACAAGGGCACAAGCCTAAGCTGAACAACCATGATCTCCGACCCCTCAGGCGGTACTGCATCAAGAATCGTCTTTCATCTATAAGCGATATCACCACATGGGCTCAGTACTGCTTTGGCAAACCTTTGTCAAGTACCACAATACATAGTTACATCCACACATGCCAGTTAAAACTGTATTGTGTCAAAAGGAAACCCTATGTTAACAGTGTCCAGAAGCACCATCAACTTCTCTGGGCTCGGAGGCATCTGGGATGCACCATCACAGCAGTTTTTCAGGTATTTTTGGGGATAAATTGATGCCTTGTACTCTGGACCAAAGAAGAAAAGGATCATCCAGACTGTTACCAGCAACAAGTTCAAAAGCCAGGTTCTGTCATGGTATGGGGTTATGTCAGTATCCTTGGCAAAAGTAAATTGCACTTCGGTGATGGCACCATTAATACTGAAAAGTACAAAGATATTTTGAAGGACAATATGTTGCCTTCTTTTCCAGGGACGCCCATGCATATTTCAACAAGACAATGCAAAACCACATTCTGCACACATTCTGCACACTGGCCTGCCTGCAGCCCCAACCTGTCTCCAATAGACAATGTGTGGTGCATTTTGAAGGTCAAAATGCCACAACGAAGACCCCATACTGTTGCCCACCTTAAGACTTGTTTGCAGGAAGAATGGGACAACATTACACCTTCACTTGGTCTCTTCAGTCCCTAAAGATCTTTTAAGTGTTGTGAAAATGAATGGCAACATTACAAAGTGGTAAATGCTTTACTGATACAACTTTTTGAAATGTGTTGCAAGAACCAAAATTGGAATGTGTTTATTTTGAAAAAAAATCTAATAAAATTATATATATAAATCATGAGGAACACATGATAAATGTTTGTTGTACTGTCTGCAATGTAATACAAGTCAAAGAAAATGTAGAAATCACTACTTTCTTTTTTATTTGTGTTTTCCATACTGTCCCATCTTTTTCTGATTTGAGATTTTATTATTATTATTATTATTATTATTATTATTATTATTATTAATGTTTGAACACAAGGATTATTGCTGGAATGGGCTGTGACTGTGATGCAAGGGGCACCAGGTCGACCCTGCTGTAGCCCACATTTATCCTTGTTTTCACCAAGCCATCAGTGTTCAGATATCTATTAGAGGTCTGTTAAATCTTGTTTGGTTCAGTGTGTATATCTTCAGATGGTCTACAGTTTCATTGTAGATCTGAAGGGTAGATTCATGCACATGCTAACGAATAATACTGCCCACAAACAATTGGTCTTTGGAGGAGGATTTAGTACAGAACAATAACACAAGGATTATTGCTGGAATGGGCTGTGACTGTGATGCAAGAGGCACCAGGCAGACCCTGCTGTAGCCCCCATTTATCCTTGTTTTCACCAAGCCATCAGTGTTCAGATGTCTATTAGAGGTCTGGTAAATCTTGTTATATCTTCAGATGGTCTACAATTTGGTTGTAGATCTGAAGTGTGAATTCATGCACATGCTAACCACGTATACTGCCCACAAACAAAAGGAGGATTTAGTACAGAACAACAAAGATTGCATACTTGTTAAAACAATTACAAACACAGGTATGCACAACCATCGATTTAGATACAAGGGTTGTGAGACTAGGGCTGCCACAACTAATCGATAATTATTGATAATGAAATTCAATGTCAACGAATGCTGTTATCGAGTAGTTGGGCTGCTCACTTGACTGAGGAGCACAATGACAAGATACACAGCCACACGCGCAATGGAGTGTACAGAAATGGCTGCTGGGGAAAAAAAAAGCATCTGCCTCTAGTCTTTCAAAGCATAAGAGAATGTAAAATATTAAATGCCTCTAAGAAGATGATAACCTGTACGCTATGCAAGACTGAGCTTTTGTGGCATGGACATAGCCTAGACTGTAAAAAACATCTGTAAATTAGCAGTTTTCCATATTTTGGGCTTCATGTTTTTATTTTTCCGTTTATTTATGCTTTTGAATTGCATTATAGGACTTTTATGAACATTTTTAATAGTTTAAGGGGGTGATCCACTACGATATCATATTTTAAACTTTAGTTGATGTGTAATGTAGCTGTGGGAACATAAACAACATCTCTGAATGTAATATGCTCAAAGTTCAATGCAAAGGGAGACATTGGCTTTTACAGAGTTAGCTTAGCAAAGCCTACAGCGAATGAAGTTTGGGGACTACAAAAAATACATCCGGGCAAGTGAGATCACAAGCGTTTTCGGTTATGTGCATTCACCAAGCGCACACACCCTGCGCAGCAAAGGGGCGTGGCCAGAGGTGTATAACATTACAGCAGAGAAAGCTAAAATGCCGTCCAAACGCAGTTTTTTTCCACAGAGCTTCTTCTGTTTCTGTATTTGGGCTTCCAAAGGACACGACACAAAGAGGGAAGTGCTTACAATTTAATTTGAATTATGTTCCAGAGAATTATACAAAATATATAGCTCTAGCATTTGACAAATGAGAACTTCTAGAATATCTCCCAGTTCAGTGCTGGATTTGGCTAAAAACTCCTCCAACCGACGAAGCTGTGGATTGTGAGCCACAACCTGTATTTTTATTTGTTAAAATTGATCAATTACATGCACCGTTTCTAGCGTTAAAGGTTTGCTGTAGCGAGGACGTAAAGAAGGATGTAAAAAACGGGAAAGGCTGTTTGGCACCACTAACAATTTTGCTACAAATTCATATTTATCAGTCAAACCGCTGTAAACAGCCACAATCTTCATCAGCGCGTGCAGTGTCTCTCTATACGCGTCTCTCTATGCGGCTGCTTTCCGAGTGTTCTACATCTCAAATAACAAACTCGCAAAAGATATGAGAATGTTTCATATTACTTACACATGCTTATTACGAATATATGTGAAAGACACTTGTCAGATTTTATTTTAGAGAGCAGATGGTGTGCCTGGTGTGCTTTTCATTTTTCTGTCTGATTCAGGCAGCTAATGCTGCTAACATCTTCTCTGTTTACACAGCGCAAACGCTCGTGCTTGTAGGGGCGTGATGTGGTGACGTGGAGCCAATCTGTGAATCACAGCACATTAAGTAAGCTGACCAATCAGAGCCTCTTGATGGCGGGCCTTTCAGAGGAACTATGAAATATGACAGTCGCTTTCATGTTAGCTGAGTAGCTGTATATAATCAAAGTAAGATATATGAAAATATAACGTGATTTTCTACAAGTGAAGCATAAGCACACATTGCTTTGCATATTATAAACACAATCAAGGTTTAAAAATACACTGTGGACCACCTCTTTAAAGTGATATATTGTCTGGGTTGGTGTTGCATATTATGATACGAAAACCTGGCGATACGCTGTCAGTGCATTTTCTGTTATTTTACAGACTTATTTCTCTCTATATTATTTCTTATCCATCATACTATTATTAATAAACTACCAAAATGTCAATAAAGGTCCCTTTGTTCAACTTTAGAGTTGCATTTTCAACATCAAAAGTGGACAGAGCAGAAATAAAACTCCCATAATGCAATTCACAACTGCAAATAAACAGAAAACTGAAAATGAACAGATATTTTTACAGTGTAACTGTCATAGCAAGGCCAGGCTCTCCTCACTCACAATCACCTGAAACATCTCACACGCTTACAGTCACCTCAATCGGCAAGATCCCCATCACCTGCATTCTGAACACTTACCCACCTGCACATCATCCCCGCTCATCACTCCAGCTCCATAAATCCCCTCACCGTCCCTCATTCGCTACTGAGAAGGACAAAATGCTACGGTCAGTGAATCCTATTACAACTAGTTATACTTACCTTGTCTGTTTACAGTTCATCTCCAGTGTCTATGTCTCTCCTCCTTTCTAGTGTGATTCCCTCCTGGTTGTGTGTTTCCCGATTCCTGCGAGTTCAACATCCATCATCAGTTTCCGGTCATCTTCCATCATCTGGTCCAATGCAAGAAAGATACATTAGCTGTTTACATCATTCCTGTTCATAAAGTCTAATAAACTGTCATTCATACTCGCAGCTCTGGTCTCTGTCCTCCTTCTGTGACAGTATTATTTTCATCATGTATATACATATGCACATATGCATGCATATATAGACACACATGTGTGTGTGTGTGTGTGTGTGTATGTGTATATATATATATAATGTATATGTATATATGTGTGTGTGTGTGTGTGTGTGTGTGTGTATATATGTATATATATATATATATATGTATATGTGTGTGTGTGTGTGTGTGTATATATATATATATATATATATAT
>CAIGQW010054451.1:2992597-3019035 GCA_903798125.1 Danio choprae
CCTGGAGGAAACCCACGCCAACACGGGGAGAACATGCAAACTCCACAAAGAAATGCCAACTGACACAGCTGAGGCGAACGTGCTACCCACTGCACCACCGTGAGGCCCGCCAAACCCCAAAATATGTAAGCCATTAGTACTAGGCTGGGGAGAAAGATATTGTAATCATGCAAATTATGTGGGGAAAAAAAAGTGCATTTTTGCACCGCCAAGCAAAAGAGCATGTTTGACCACACCCCCAAACAAGGCAAGCCAAACATGACATGTCAAAAAACTCCATAAAATAAAAACTAGCTCTTACGTTCTTGATTTCTGCCAAGAGCAAAAAAACAAGGTGAAAACACTGTTGCTTGTGATCAATATTATGCTTCTTAATTTACTGCTAGGGGGCAGCATGGTGGCGCAGTGGGTAGCACAATCGCCTCACAGCAAGAAGGTTGCTGTTTCGAGTCCTGGCTGGGTCAGTTGCCGTTTCTGTGTGGAGTTTGCATGTTCTCCCAGTGTTCGCATGGGTTTCCTCCGGGTGCTCCGTGTGGCAACCCCAGATTAATAAAGGGACTAAGCCGAAAAGAAAATGAATAAATGGATTACTGCTAATTTTAGTGGTCAGATAATGTAACTACAATCTCAATAATGCCAGTGCTGTGTTTACAGCATGAAACATTACTAGTGTGCATTATTAGTGCATTTTTACTTGCCAATTCAGAGCAAGATAGGATAGGTTTTGGTGTTCCATAAGGAATAAATGAGCCACACAGAGTGTAATCTCATTATCATATGCCTTAGAGATCAGTCCAGCATGTGGCCCTTTTCTCTGGGCAGCTCTCGCTAAATGTCTTAATTTTCAGGAAGATCCAACAGAGACACAGCGTGACCAGATGGCAGAGGATGTCTATATCTATCTCATATTTCTCTGTCTTAAATGGTAGTTTCAGCATCAGCAACATTGCGATGGTTTATTTGGCAATGATTTGTTGTTTGATGGCGAACCAAACTAGAAAGAGTCATCAGAAAACCAGCTGTGATCAACTACTGAAATGTATTATCCTATGTAATTTCTAGCAGTCTCCATAAAACAAACTGTGTCTTGGTTAATACATATTGTAAATATTAATAGGGAACTTCTAGAAAGATATTTGTTAGCAAACAAAACCATATAATGTCATGTACACTCACTGGCCACTTTATAAGGTACACCTGTCCAACTGCTCGTTAACACACATTTCTGATCACCCAATCACATTGCAGGAACTCAATGCACTTAGCCATGTAGACATGGCTACCATTTAGCCATGTAGACAACGACCACTCGTTAAAACCGAGGTATGCAGAAGAGGCAGATGGGCTACAGCAGCAGAAGACCACACCGGTTGCCACTCCTGTCAGCTAAGAACAGGAAACTGAGGCTACAATTTGCACAGGCTCACTAAAATTGGACAATAGAAGATTGGAAAAACATTGCTGGTCTGATGATTCACGATTTCTACTGCAACATTCGGATGGTAAGGTCAGAATTTGGCATCAACAACATGGATCCATCCTGCCTTGTATCAACGGTTCAGGCTGCTGGTGGTGGTGTAATGGTGTGGGAGATATTTTTTCTTGGCACACTTTAGGCCCATTAGTACCAATTGAGCATCTTGTCAACGCCACAGCCTACCTGAGTATTGTTGCTGACCATGTCTATCCCTTTATGACCAGTGTGCCAATCTTCTGATGGCTACTTCCAGCAGGATAACACACCATGTCATAAAGCACGAATCATCTCAGACTGGTTTCTTGAACATGACAATGAGTTCACTGTACTCAAATGGCCTCCACAGTCACCAGATCTCAATCCAATAGAGCACTTTTGGAATGTGGTGGAACGGGAGATTCGCATCATGGCTGTGCTGCCAACAAATCTGCAGCAACTCCGTGATGCTATCATGTCAATATGGACCAAAATCTCGTACCTTGTTGAATCTATGCCACAAAGGATTAAGGCAGTTCTGAAAACAAAAAGGGGTCCAACCTGGTACTAGTAAGGTGTACCTTATAAAGTGGCCGGTGAGTGTATGTTTTACAGTCTGAATATACATCTACATTAGAGGTACTATTAAAAAAAATTTAAATAAAAAAGGTTCAAAATTGTGTACTACAAGCAGCAGCAGAGCTCTAGGCTATGCAAAACTGCTAAAATGGCATCACAGAAAAAAAATACAATCATAATATTTCAAGAGATTATGAGAGAGATTCAAGAGAGTGGTAATTATATGATAAACTGTATTCTCTTCACTTTCCTTATAATAAATATTCAGCATTGTGTTAGTTCAGGCAGGACACTTCAGTCACTACAGTCAAGTTCAGTTAGCGGTCTATTTAAATAAATACATCCGGTCTATTTTTAGTGCTTGGCTGCGCACCATTTCCAAACACTCTCAATCATCCCCGAATCCAAAAGCTCAAATCAAATAGTTGTGATCAAACGCTGGTTCTAAAAGACTAGGAGATTGCACTGTTTAAATAATCTATATCATGAGAAGTCCAATTAATCTTGATGTATTGAAATAAAAATGTACAACGTTAAAATTGCTGCAACTGCTGCACCACTAGAGCTAAAACAAATACAGTGAAGATGGTTTCAAACAGCTTTTGTTGTTTGCCTTGTTTCCTTACATTAGGCACAATTTAAAATTAGCCCACCCAGACCGTTAAAAATACATACAGTATGCGTCAACAGACAATTCCATGGAACAGTTTAAGCTACACAGCAATAGAGAGCATTTATAGTGAATAAAATAAACACTTTACCTTAACAGTACATGAATAATGATGTACTAATATGTAAACTAAACATTACTTTATTATGAACTAATCATGAGCTAATAATCATGAACTAACTTTAACTTCAACATGAGTCACGTGTGAATAATGGCTACCTTGATTACTTGTTAGTTCATGTTTGTTAATTAATATATTAATTAATGTGGCGCGAGGGGGGTCTAAGGCTTTTTTTTTGGTAGAAAGACCAATATAATAACTGACACACTAGAGCCAAATTACCAATGAAACTCCTGCAAATATAGTCGACTACGCCACCCAGTACATTACCTGGGACATGAAATGCAGATTCGTACCTCTCCTCTAACAAAGACAATGAGGATATGACATTTTTTTTATTATTATTAGAATTCTGTTATCCTTGAAACAAAAATATTTAAAAGCAGGCACATACATACTTAAAATGGTGATCGTGGTGGCAAAACAACAAAGAAATAAATAAAACTACATCCAACACTAGGAGCTGGAGCTTACCACAGTCGGGTAGGCTAGGTAATGGGCCCAAAAAACAGACCCACCAAATATTCACACATCCACACTTTTAGATTCAAAACATCACTCAGTGAAATTCACTACACACAAGTGAGCAAGAGGCTAACTATTTAGAAAAACAGCTCCACGCCACACAACGGCCCGACTGCCCGCATTAGACACCCCCAGCTCTTAAGGAGAGAAAAACACAATTTAGAAATGGCAAAATAAAATTCAAAAATCACATGTAATAAAATAAATGGGTTCACAAAGACATCAAAAATAATAAACAACTACCTGAGAATGCAGCTACAAGTCACCAGTGGGCATGGCGAGGCGACAGGTCCCAGCTAAATCGCAAATAGTTTCAATTGAAGTTAAGTTAAACAAAATAAAGCTGCAAAATTAGAGCAAGACAAAGCACAACAAAAGCAATATTTAAAGCTAAGCAAAGCAGCAACTTAAAGTCAAAACAAATAGAACAATTAAAGCAACACCGTTAAAGCAAAACAATGGAAACAAGCAGTTAACATAAGACAACAGTTCAGCATGAAGCAAAACAAAAGCGAAACTAAACCAAAACAAATATCCAAAAGAAACAAAACAGCATCATCCAGCACCCGCCACAGAGAAAGCAGGAGAAAACGCTCAAGCCGCAACTCAATCTATGGTAAAACAGAGCAAAATCAACCTACATACCTTTAAAAGATAGTTGACTACACAGTCATGTGGTTTCACATACCATTACACGAGATGCCAGTCACCCATCCGGCAGAGCAAGGCTTCCATACGGATTACTAATTACAAATATAAATACATTTATGTTCATAATCGTCACAGGAGCATGCTGAAATGTCAGCAATGACACGAGGAAGAGCACCGCAATATAAAGTGTGATTCCATAAAGCTCACAACGACCCAAGGCAGCCACTCTACAGCGCAAAAGGACCCAAACAGACACCAGCCTTCCAAAGCGAAAATCTGAATTAAACCCAAAACATTAAAAAAAAAGAAATGGCTTAAGCAGCGACTTCATACACCCACTGATACCCCTATTCTCGGATGGCCTTTTATACACCTCTTAATAAGCCCTAGTTGGCAATCGGCGTACACGAATGTTTCATGCATAACATCCGCTACATTAACATTTTAGTTTTAGCTGAATGTAACTAACTCATGACCTGTTAATGCATCTTTATGTCATGACTTTACTTGGAGGGACACATTATCCTTAATTCATTCTTACTACTCATGACCTCCTGTGATTAAACTGTTTATTTTGATGTAGACAGAACATATTTCTATTGTTTTTCAATGTAAGCATGCAATAGATGGACATGTATAACTGTTACATTTAAACACAGGTGTTCATGAGTAGTTAAGAATGAGTTATTGATAATGTGCCCCTACAAGTAAAGTCATGGCATACATTAACAGGTCATGAGCTCATGTTAGTTACATTTAGCTAAAACTAAAGTGTTAATTAACAAACAGTAGAAATTATTCACACATGTATTCATGTGACTCATGTTGTAGTTAGCATCAGCCACATAAAACATATGCCAGAGTAATTGGCGGTTCATTCCACTGTGGCTATTAAGCCAAATGAGTCAGTGATATGCCTTGCACTGTATGTTCTCTTTGATATATATATATATATATATATATATATATATATATATATATATATTGTATTTCCACATATACATTCATGAGTTGGAATTCATTACATATGATGTTCTTGCATGCACTGATTGTTGTGTTTGGTCTTTACCATTTTTAAAAGGCACTTCATATAATTAGCTTTATTGTTATATAAATGTCATATGTCTGGCCTGTTGTTTTGTTCAGTTTTCGCTTCATCTAATAATTTGATTAGTTTGCTCTGCTGCATGGAGCTCTTGCCATGATCAACAAGCTATCACAGACAAGAATGACACAATAGAACATCATCCCAGAGCCTCAAAACAAGTGGTAACACTTTATTTGAAGGGGTGTTCATAAGAGTGTCATTACACCTTTGAAATCATGACATGACACATGTCATGAATGTGAAAGATTTTATGCATGCTTATGAAAACTGTCATTAAATGTCATTCACTCAGTTATAACATTTTAAATCCAAAGATGGCATTATGACAACATAAACAAATACATAAAAACCTGTTTGTCTCTTTGTCATGACAACTTGACATTACCAAGACAACAAAACTTGTCATAAATCTGTCATAAACATGACTGTCATGAAGCCATTATAAATGTGTCATGAATTTTATAGTACCATCATTTATATTTTGTTTTGTCATTCAAATGTCATGAAATATTAATGAGGCTCTTAAAAATGATTCGACAGAGTAATGACACTTTTAATGAGACATTTTAATGACAAATACAGTTTGTTCCACTGAAAACGTGATCAGAAAAAATATTCATGGCATAATTATAATGCCTCATGACAATCATGTTTATGACAAATTTATGTCACGTTATGTGGTCTTGGTAATGTCAAGTTGTCATGACAAAGATGAAGGCTGGTTGGAATGTATCTGTATATGTCAAATTGTCATGAACAATGTCATCTTTGCATTTGAAAGGACCAACCCAGGCTCAATGTGAATTATGTAGCCAGAGATACGTAAGGCTGCATTTCCTCTTTAAAACAAACGATACGGGGCGGTATGATACTGCTGATGGCTGTTTCTTTTTGCACTACCAGATGACTGCTTCGTCCATGTGGATTGCTTTTCTGCTGTTACCAGTTTGCCCAGTGACTCGTCGCGTACGCCGGTGGACTTGAGACGCAGAGAGGAGTTGATCGCAACAATGGGGTTCGACTCCGGCAAAGAACGCTTACAGAAAGCAGGTGAAACAAAAAACAGTAACAGGGTGAAAATGGTCAGGGTCAGTCTGTGCTTTTTAAAATACTATCGGTTGGGTTTAGGGCAGGAGGTGGGTGGGAGGGATCAGTCAGTCAGTTTAAAGCAGCCTCTGGTGGATTTACGCAAGAAGAGCAGGCGTGAAAGGCACTCACAAGAGAAACACAGCGGCCTCTGGTGGATTCACGAAAACAAAAATTGCAAAAAACGTTTTTTGATCTGTCCAGAAATGTATACAGGGGTATGTATCCATAATGAGCCTGGGGTGGAAATTACATAACTGAGCAAATGAAATGTAATAACAGATGTCACAGATTTCATGTTTTTCACGTTTCGGAAGTGTTATTGCAGAGCAACACAAACAGGACGTATAAATGCACGGCTACGCGCAAGGCATGCGCCGTGGGTCACGCCGATCACTCAACGCAGAAGTATAAATCAGCCTTAAGAGAATGTCACACTCCCCCCACTGAAATCCCACCCAGCCTCCCTCTTCAGACACCAGCTAGTTCTAGCCTAGTTTCTGCTTGGTTCTCACCTGGATCTTCCTACTCCTGGCTTCTTCCTGGTTTGTTATTCCATCATCATCATCATCATCATGGGTCCTCTTGTCTTCATTTTCTTCATGCCCTTCTCAAATTTTTCGCACTCCTATTGTAAATTAAACTGTATTGTGCCGACTGGAAGTGGGGAATAATGTCGTGTGTATATCCCGCTTCTTTGTTCAGTTTTCTATCCATCTAATCCCATATGAAAATATGATCTATGGCCATATATAAAATATAGTTACTATATAAAACATAGATTTTTGCAGTATTTTGCAGCATCTACAAACATTCATGATGTAACATTTAACATACATTTAACAATTTCATGATATATATGTATATACACGATGTACGTATTTGTATGTAAATGTTATTTTCATATATGCGTGTATACATTTCTCCTTGATTTCCCTTGTATTTAAGTCTCTCAAATTCCTGTATTCATCAGTCTTGTTTATACATTTCAGTGTTTTTTCTGTTTGCAAGGTTTTGGATTGCACGTTTAAGTGTTGTATTAAAGAGCTTTCATAATCTTCATTGTGTGTTACATGACAATAATAATACAATGATAAAGGATAAATTGTTAATGTGCAACAACAGCTTCCACTTTATAATTCAGTGATATTCTGAAGGAGAAGCATGCGCAAGCTTTACATTGATGGCATACAATGACATTGGTTTACTTGTTTATTTTCTCGGACAAATCCTGCTCAAATAGCGATTGTAATTGCAGTTCCATTTGTATTCCTGTCAGATATGATCCTATAATGCTCAAATAAACAAACATTCCTCATGAAATCATGTCAAACGTTGGACAGGTGCACGATGAGAGTCGTGCCACTATTACTCAAGCAAGCACGTAAATAAATAAATAAACAAAATGGAAAGCGTGAGAGAAATAGCAAATCCGAGAGGGCGTAGAGAAAGAAAAATCCCTTATGTGACAGAACATGTCGAGTCCTGACCTCAGCTTACTGAATAAGTGATATTTCAGTTCAGTGGAGCGAGAGGGGCATTGCTTCATTGTTTTTATTTCTGTGAACACAGAGGGCAGTGTTTAAAAATCACAGAGCTAGCTTCTAAATGCACGTCATAGAGCGTCTTTGACAAACACACCTGACAAGTGAAGTTTCACAAACTAATTTCGAGAGGAGCACGTGATATGATTGATCGCAGCCGGTCTCTCATCTGTAATCACTAGTAAGCCAATCAGATTAATACAAACTCCCTATAAGTAGCCTGTCAAAAACTACTCTCTTATCTTCGTTTTCGAAGAAACCCCCCTCCACCCCATCTCCCCCTTTTCCTCCTGTACCAGGGGGAGCTCTCGAGAACTATCTTATCTCGTACCCCCTTATATGCTTATTGACCAGGCGGGAGCCCTGGGCTAATTTTTCTCCGAGCTCAGGGTTCTCTCCCAGGATAGCATGCCAAACTTGCTATTATTATCAACCAATATCTAAGTGTGAACTCTTGAAACCTTTTTATTTTAAACAGACACTTTAGTTCTATTCCTGAAACTAGTAAACTATCTTGCTAATTATTGTCTACATAGGAAGCTGCCTTTTGAGGATAACAAAGCAAATTTTTGTTCTGGAGTGATCTACAGAAGCAACATTATTGGGGGTCTGTCCAAAGGAAGTAACTTTTTTTTTGTTATATTGATGCTTTTGAATTAATTATATTTGTATCATATGTAGGCGACACAGTGGCTCAGTGGTTAGCACAATCACCTCACAGCAAGAAGGTTGCTGGTTCTAGTCCCGGCTGGGTCAGTTGGCATTTCTGGGTGGAATTTGCATGTTCTGCCTCCACAGTCCAAAGACATGTGGTATAGTTGAATTGGATAAACTAAATTGGCCGTAGTGTTTCCTCTGGGTGCTCCGGTTTCTCCCACAGTCCAGAGACATGCGCTATAGGTGAATTGAATAAACAAAATTAGCCGTAGTGTATGTGTGTGAATGAGTGTGTATGGATGTTTCCCAGTACTGGGTTGCAGCTGGAAGGGCATCTGCTGTGTAAAAGATATGCTGGATCAGTTGGCAGTTCATTCCGCTGTGGCGACCCCTGATAAAAAAAAGGGACTAAGCAGAAGGAAAATGACTGAATGAATGAGTAAAAAGTACTCACGTGTAGTGAGTAGTAGTGAGTATTAGACCGTGAAAGGTTGATGCGTTTACATGAGATTTGTGCATGTGTGTGTGTGAAAACGTAACATTCTGTAGTGCATTTAGTAATTGTTTAAGTCCATTTGGCGATTTCCGTCATCTCATCAGTGACATGTAGTCTAAACTGTCTCTCGGTCATTCTGTGTCTTGAGGTTGTTCTGTGTGATGCGATTTTTCAATGTGCGATTTGATTGAACGGCATTCACAGGACTGATTATTCTACTTTAGCCTATCACAATAGATGAGAAAAAAAATCATAATTAGTGACTGCAGGATGAAGGAAAATTGTGGAGTAAAAGTACCGATACAGCACTAAAAATGCATTCAAGAGAAAGTAAAAGTACACATTTTTAACTACTCAAAGTACAATTACAGTAATTAAGTATTTGTAATTTGTTACCACACCACTGCTTGTGGTTTAAAATTGACCCTAAAGACAACCGTTGTACCCTAAATGTGTACAGCCTAAATTAAATTATTAATACAGTGGTCCCTCGCTACGATGTGGTTTTTTGTTGTTGTTGTTGTGCAATTTGACTTGCTTTTTTTTTTTTTTTTTTACAGCGCATTGTGTTCTGCATCCTTTTTTGCTGTAGACCATTGTCAATCAATCTCATCCGTGTCTCATGTGCAGTACAGAATGCGTTCAGCTTGCCAAATTAACATAAATCTTTGATCGCTAGCAGTGTGAGGTCCAACAAGGATGCAAAAAGGGTTGTCTGCAGCAAGACCATCGTAAAAGAAGGTCGCACACCGTATGCGTTGCGCCACGCAGCGCCATGCAAACATGGGTTTCTATCAGGGTACGCACACCGGCGCCGCAAGTCGCAAGCTGTCTTGCTGTCTGTCATGCCCAGCTATGACTCAGTACACTGTTCCTATTTTGTTTACGCCTGACATCAGGTTTTGATCTTTGGTTTCATTTTATAATACTGGACTTATTTTTCTACGAAAGTTTGAACTTTGTGAGTGTTTAAACGAGAAAATAGTGTAAAAATGTTAATGCCTGTCTGAGAAAAGTGTATAAAGTGTGTGGTGAGGGGTTGTACAGCCTTAAAACATCTATAATAATTGTAAAAAGTAAAGCTGACTACTTCACAGATTTTTAGAACGTAACTCTCGCGATAAACGAGGGACCACTGTATACATAATGATTTTTTTTTTTTTTTTAAATGTTGGGGTCATTTTAGAAAAATAACTCGAACTTCATGATAAGTAAATAAAAACTTAATAATAGAATGTTGTTTTTTTTTCATTTGCTGTTAAAATGGTACTTGGGTTATTTTTTGAGCTGTAAGTCAACAGGACAATTACAAATGGAGTAGATATAGTATATTTTTTAAGTTTTGTATGTACAGTGCTCAGCATATATGAGTACACCCCCACAAATCTCTCATTTAAGTTCATCTTTTCTATAGGATGCTTTAGAATATTATATGTGTGCATTTACATTAGTTTAGTCAGTACTGAAGCCAAATCTGGAGCTAATCTAACAAAATAACTTACAATAATGGTCCAAAAATGAGTAGCACAAATTTGTATCTTAGGGAAAAATATTAAATAAAATTTTCAAAAATAGCAAAAATTAACACAAACAAAAAATATATACAATTTTGTTGAAATGTTGTGGTTTGTAATTTTCTTTTGCAATATTTTGCATGAATTTAAATGTATTATCTTTCCATTTCTAAAGATTTTCTGTGACTAAAATATTACTTTAATAAATATATCTGTTTAATAAATCTGTTTTGTTTAAATGCACCAATATATATTACCCATATTCACTGAGAAATGGATAAAAATATTCATTTTCAAAATGGGGTGTACTCATATATGCTGAGCACTGTATATGCTGATGTATGACTCCTGTAATGCTGGAAAACCTTTTGGAACAGGCCTCCATCATAAGTGCACTGATGATGACTCAAAACAATAGATAGGTAGAAAACTCTTGATTTTGGAACAAAGCCTATGAGTCTTTATTTAGAGAATGTAATGATGAGGGTACGGCTGACAGACTTTCAGTAGAGGTCACTGACGCCCTCTGCTACATTATTCTGTCTAGTTCTCATGGCTGTTTCATCGCTGAACCCTGTGATAGAGCAGAAACCAAACTGCTCCTGACAGTAAATGTGAGTTTAAAAGTACCAAGGGCAGAGGCGTCTGGAATACCAATGTGAGGTTGGCACTAACGCTGATTAGGGAGCAGTAACAGAACGTTAAAACCCTGGGACATGTAATTAACACAGGAAATATCTAATGGTTATTATCATGTGGGATTGAAAACAATAGAGTTTGAAGTTAATAAGGAACCTCAGATCACCTAAAGGAGCGAACACAACTGCAATTATACATATTAATAGCATCTTAATATAGTGGAATCTGTTGACACCTTTTTTCGAAGCCAGTTTTGTCTTCACCACATTATATAAGATATTATCAAAAATAAAGACAGGATCTTCACCTTTTTTCAATTTGTAGGTGTGTGATATGACACAGAAAGCACGGTGGCGCAGTGAGTAGCACAATCGCCTCAAAGCAAGAAGGTCGCTGGTTCGAGCCCCGGCTGGGTCAGTTGGCATTTCTGTGTGGAGTTAGCATGTTCTCCTCGTGTTCACGTGGGTTTCCCTTCGAGTGCTCCGGTTTCCCCCACAAGTCCAAAAACATGCAGTACAGGTGAATTGGGTAAGCTAAATTGTCCTTAATGTATGATTGTGAATGAGTGTGTATGGATGTTTCCCAGTAATGGGTTGCAGCTGGAAGGGCATCAGCTGCGTAAAACATATGCTGGATAAGTTGGTGGTTCATTCCGCTGTGGCGACCCCAGATTAATAAAGGGACTAAGCCGAAAAGAAAATGAATGAATGAATAATATGACACAAGCGGTAATCTGGCACTTGCGTTCTCCTAACGTTTAATATTGAGTGATAATTGAGGTAATACATGTTCTGATATGATCTAAAATATATACACAAGTTTTGATAGCCCCTTTTTATTTAAAGTGAAAGACCAAATTGTGGTCAATTGCTGTTCCATATATTTATCAACTGAGCTACAGAATTCTGACAGACAATAAATGTGCCCACTATATTTTATTTTTCTATAAGTGAACTATATACATTGAAGGCTGGTAAATAGAGGCACAAATCCTATTATATTATCCAGAGAAAAAGCCTTCTTATACTGTTATAAGAACTGTTCGTCATACTATTTGCCAGGTAGTAGTGTGCATTTATTTAAAAAGAAATATATCACATTGTATTTGGTTCACTCCTTTGTGAACACACACTTTGTGTATGCAGGGCGCTAGTAAAATGGATGTCAACAGTACACTGATAGTAAAATATTTAAAAAGCATGTGACCTTAGGCTGCTCTCTAATTTGTTTATTCTTTTATATTTCTGACTACGTGTGACTGGATCATTCTTAACCAAGCGATTATTGCTCTCTTTCCCACTTAGCAGCTTATTAGTTATGCACTACAAGAGAAAGAGAGTAGGCACAAAATTTATTGAAAACAAAAATAGAGGGAAAGGAGATAAAGAAGCTTGGGCCAAATTGGCTCAAATATATCCAGCAAAACATAAGTGATCAAGCATTTCTCTGACACATATTATGGCGAGCAATGTTCGCTAACTGGAGGTGCATCACACTGCCTTTTTATTTTTTTTGGTTGACTATTTAGGAAAGAGAAGTGCCCTGCATTTGTTTTATGTTGCTAGGCGTTCACCAAATCAGCTGTCTTGTCAGACTAATCAATGATTATAGCATGAGTGCTGTAAAATAGTTGGTTTGGTGTCAAATTAGCTGGAATTTTTCAAATAAATAAGTCAAAGTCAGCTTTATTGTCAATTCAACCACATGTTCAGGACATACAGAAAGTCAAAATTGCGCTACTCTCAAATAAATGAATGTCAAAGACACAAAGTCACATAACAAAACTTAATTTTAGTAGGACATATTCATTATGTCAAGCAGGTAGCAGAATATATGGGTAGAAAAAAAAGTTAGTTAGTAAAAGTAGTTAGTTCTAGGTAGTTAATTATTCAGTTCAGTTCAATACTAATGTCACCATTAACAGATGATACATTGAAGGGAAGCTCCAGCAACCCCAACCAAGCAAACCAAAGGCAAGAGTGGTAAGAAAACAAAGCTCCACCAATGGATGAAATGAAGAACAAACCTGGAACCAGGCTCAGTTGGAGACCAGTATTTCTAGACAGGGATGGATGACCACAGTCCTTGAGGACAATGAACAACCCTCATGCCTAAGGTACAGGTCCAAATAGGTGAGTGATCAGGATGAGCAGAGGAATCTATGTAGAGGACTTATCTCAACATTGAGGTCTTTGCTGAGAGTCGCAATGACAATGTGGGACTGTGTTGTGATCGTCTTTTCACACCAATCATTTGATCTGGACATGGATCAAAGATTATGTGAACCTTAAGATAAGGCTAACACAGCTTAACAGTCCCCTTGAGCACTGTTTCTCAACCACGTTCCTGGAGGACCACCAGCTCTGCACATTTTCCATGTCTCCTTAACCAAACACACCTTATTCAGATCATCAGCTGAGAAGACTGAAAGACCTGTAATGAGTGTAACAGAGAAAGGAGACATCCAAAACATGCAGTGTTGGTGGTCCTCCGGGAACACGGTTGAGAAACACTGCCCTAGAGGATTTTTTTAGGGCAAAGTTTTGCATTTGTGTTTATGTGTATGCTAGTACAAAAAGATGTGTCTTTAATCTCGGTTATATCTGATCTGTCTGCCTTGTGAACTCAAGAAGGAGAGTTTAAGAACTAAACTAATACGATCAAATTCCATAGTCCTGCTTAGAACTCAAGCTGCTGAATTTTAAACCAGCTTAAATTTGTTTATTAGACCTACAGGCAACCAAGTAATGCATTGCAATAAACTAGCCTTGCATGAATTAAGCATGAATTAACCTTTCTTCATTAGACAATGATAGCATATGTTAAAGTTTAGAAAAAATCTCAAGTAAAAAAGTATAAATAAATGTCAAATTATACCCAGGCCATAGCAGACTATTGCAGTATATGGCATATTAGGCAGTTATTCTAGTGAACAGCTATCTTTCAACGGCTCTGTCTGAAGAGTAATTCCAAATCACCCATGAGAGTGTGAGCCTGAGCCACACTTATTAAGATGTTGTCCATTTGCTTTCCACACAGCTTGCATACCCTTCAATTATACATTAGCAGCTTGCTGCTCCAATAGAGATGTACTTTCTGAAACACTTCATGGGCCACTGTTTCTTAACAACATCAATGCTATTCCCATGTAATTTATAATCCCACATGATTGTCATGTTCAACAAAAAAAGTCACACCTGCTAAGCTTTCTACTCTCTCTGCGCACTGCTGAATGCTAATGAGGTGTCGTATCACGCTGTCAGAACTGATGTGAACAGATGAGAAGTGGCATGCATGCATGCATTTGGCAGGGGAGATAGGGTGGTCTCCGGCGCTGACAGATATAAGGATTGAAAGATAGATGTAAATCCATAAGGAGCACTGCTGGGCTCAACAAACATGACCGCTCACAGTTCACAGAAGTGTAATACACTAGGGCCTCTTATACAAAGTACGGGATACAGAAATTCAAAGAAAGCAATAATTCCCTCAAGCTTCTCATAATAAATACATAAAGCAAGTGCAAGTGTTCATTTGCAGAAGACAAACAGCTTGTGCTCACTGAAATTTAAAGTGCAAAAACGGATATTTATTTATGAATAAAAATGTTAAATAAATAGGCTTGGAAAACTTGGCTATCAACTCCAAACAATAACAAGATTTATTTGTATAGCACATTATACAAAATAAATGTAAAACCATTTCAAATATGCAGTATGTCGCAAAGTCTTTCATTTGTGAATGTGCAATTCCATGCCTAAGACAGCTCTAAAATACAATAGTGTAATTATTCAGCTAAACGTATTTGATTCAATGCTGTTTAAAAGGGCACCATACGATGCAAAATCAACTTTTGGAAGCTATACGAGGATGCTTTAAGTAAAGCGTGTGTGTTTGTCTGTGTGTGTGTGTATGTGTGTGTGTGTGTGTACTGCGAACTTTGTAATGGCATTTTGTCTGTGATTCATCATTGAAGAAAATGATGCATTGTTTGCTTGAATAAACTCCATCACATTCATTCATTCATTTTCATTTTGGCTTAGTCCCTTTATTAATCTGGGGTCGCCACAGCGGAATGAACCGCCAACTTATCCAGCATATGTTTTATGCAGCGGATGCCCTTCCAGCTGCAACCCATCTCTGGGAAACACTCCATCACAAATCTATCAAATAAACTTACTTGCTATATTGTACTCATAAAATCATGAAACAAATCATGAATCTGCATCATCCATGTCTGTCACTGTGCTGTTTATTTGACTTGATGCAGTAAAAGCCCACATGCAAGCTCATTTGCATTAAAGGCACAGACAGCAAAAACATCTACACTGTCCTTTAAGTCTAAAATGGGCATATTAATCATATTATATATGGGTATAATAAATTATCTTACACATTGTAAAAACGGTAAAATGGCAGCCCTTTAAAGTTTAGATGTTTTAGAGAGGAGTTTGCATGTTCTTTACGTGTTTGTGTGGGTTTCCACCATTTCATCCAATGTTTTGTATTAATTAGACTATGGGATTTTATGGGAAGCTTGTTGACGCTCATGAGCCATTTATTGAAAGGGTATGACTGTTGGTTGACTGAATTCATGGCTGACAGTTACAAGTGCGAGCCTGTCTGTTACTCCCCGTATTGCGGTAAGCACTCAAGGTGACCAGAGGGTTACATTGGGAGATAAACCATGGGATATTGACAAAGTGCACTTTCTTGACACCCCCTATCCCAGTCCGGTCGGTTTGGCGACACTGTCAGGGACTTCACACAGTCATTTTAAGCAGTGAAGGTGTAGTCAAATGAGAGAAAGGAAGTCTTCTACCAATGGCTGGGGACTGTTAAATCGCCAGGCTGCACTACTACTGCTCCTTGACGAGGATGTCCCCCAACACCACTTCGCCACTACAACCCTCAACATCGGGACATCATAGAATCTTTGGTTTGTAATGCATATAGAATCTTTGGTTTGCAATGCATACTGAACCGAAAGTGTCTTTCCATAAGAATACATGTACATGCATCGTTACATCCTGGTACATACAACTAAATTAATCCATAAATACTAAGAAAACAGTTTAGAAATAAGTATGTATAATTATGTAAACAATTTATGTGTAATACAATAAAATGACAGAAAAAAAAGTATTGAACACATGAAGAAAGAGAGGGAAAGCCCAGATAGACATGCACCCTCAGAAATGTCTACACATATCCCTGTCCCTAACCCTACCCCTTACAGCATAGGTGTCAAACTCAATTCCTGGAGGGCCGCAGCTCTGCACAGTATTGCCCCAACCCTAATCAAACAAATTGAGGTGTTCAAAAGAATCTTGAACACCTTGCTTAGTTGCATTAGTTGACTTTGACACATATGCCTTACAATGACATCATTTGAGTGCATGTGTCTGAGAGTACATGTCTGAGCATGCATGTGTAAGACTGCAGCCAGACTGTCAGGACTCTGCCTCTTCAGTCATGTTTATTCTTGTTTTGGTGGCACTGTCTGGACACTGCTCTTATCATGTGAATTCTCTCGTCTTTGTCTTTGAATTGAATTGAATGTGCAATCTTGTGACCTTGAGCCATGCGTTTTCTTGTGCAATCTTTTTCTGGTGTTCATGTTGTTTGTATGTCACATTATGTTCAGTTTCGGCACTCCTGTAAAGTTGGTTTCACTTTTGGATCAGCACTGAAGTTTGAACAATCATGCCACATACAACACTAGTCTCATGTTCAGTCTTGTGTGCTTTTGTGTTTTGTTTCATGTAAACATGTGGTTAATGAGTGTTCTCATTGGCTGTGTATTCTTGTCCTGTTTGAAGCAGACACTATTGAGACAGCTCCTAAAAACTCTCAGCGGTTAGAAAGCAATCCTGCTCCTTCTCAGTGTAAATTAATATTAGCTGCTTCAGTCCCAACACTGACATTACCAGTATAATGAAGACTAAACAAGGGTGGACTTTCAGCAAGACAATGATCCCAAACACAGCCAAGGTGCTATAAAGCTACAATGGCTCACAGCACTGTAATTACAGCACTGCCGATATATTTATTCATTCATTCATTTTCCTTCGGCTTAGTCCCTTTCGGGTCCCCACAGTCGAATGAACAGTCAACTTATCCAGCATATGTTTTACACAGTGGATGCCCTTCCAGCTTCAACGCAGTACTGGGAAACATCCATACACACTCATTCACACACATACACCTATACCGCATGTCTTTGGACTGTGGGGGAAACCGGAGCACCCGGAGGATACCCACGCCACACGGGGAGAACATGCAAACTCCACACAAAAATGCCAAGTGACCACAGCAAGAAGGTCGCTTCTAACCACTGAGCCACCGTGCCGCCCCAGTGCTGATATACAATATTGCAAATACATATACTTTTACTTTACATACCAGTTTGCTATTGCAGTTTTTCTAAACAAGCTACTTAAAAAAAATAAAAAGTAGATTAAACACATTCTGTACACACAGAAACATATTTTTTCATAAAAAAAGAAACATGCAGTAATTTGAGTTTTTTTTTTTTTTAAATACCAGACAGATGTGCCAGATGCATGCTTGTGGCTTTCCAGATGGTGAAAAATGAATGAAGGCTGGCTGTTCACAGAGTGCTATAATGAAATATATTTATAGAATGTTGACTGGAAGGAAAACGCGTGGTACAGTAGGAAAAGGTGCCCAAGCATCAGAATTAAGTTACTATTTTAAGTTCTTTACTCTGTTATCAGGAAATGCAAGTGAATGTGCTGACACATTTGTCGACCCCACTAAGACTTCTACACTGTAAAAAATGATTTTCATTATTTATCATCACAACATATATTCTTTTGTCAAGTCAACTTAGATTTGCTAATGTAGTTGAGAAAACAAAATATTTTTAGTTTATGTTGATTAAAATAATAGCATGGTGGTAACGCACTGATTTAACAAAGAATTTAGTTGATTCAACTAATAGATAGTTCACTAGACTCCCGAGTTTTCGTTTACCCTGCGCTTGCACCCGACACTCCGGAGTCAACAACACAGAAGGCGTGATGGGAAGTTCGGATCATTTTACTGACTCGGACCTTTGAGTCTTGTTCATCGAGATGAACGAAACTTTTTTCGAGTCATTTCGTTCAATTTGCCAAAATATCATTAATATGTTACGAATTGCTTCCAAACTCATCTACAACTAGCCCAAAGGTTGATCACACTACAAGCAAGTCATAACTAGAATGCTATAAGTAAGAGAAAATAATCATTTATTGTTTACCTGGTCTTTTGTCTATAATGGCATTTTTGTCTCTTTGCTCAGCTCACCTTTTCATGTCTTCAAATTTGAGTGCTTCGTTCTCGTCACACTGACAGTCACATATACTCTTAACCATATACTCAGTCTGAGCCGAAAGGAGCCATGATTAGTTCAGCTTTCTTAGGGTTTTTGAGTCGTTCGTTCATCACGTGACAGGCTGGACAGCATGTAAAGAGTGAGGACTCGAGAGATGAACAGACCAAATCTTTTTCCGGCTCTAAATGTATATGATTGGCTTCTGCTTTTCACGTGATGAATCACTCAAAAGACTTGAAAAATGAACGAAACCACCTGCACAACTCTGCGCATGTGCGTATGAACGAATCACTTCCTGAGAGGACTCGTCGTTCTCGAGTCACATTGAAGATTCATTCAAAATGACCCATCGCTAATTTGAACGCGAAGGCACCCTTTTCTCCCCTTCAGAGGTGAGCAAAGACGAGCAAGTTTGTTGTCTTAGAGCGATTTGAAGTATTGCCAAAGAAGTTAGCAGTAATCAAAAATCAAACTTTATTATAATTTTGCCTCTAATTGTGGAAGAAAAAGTCATTAACGGCCTCTGTTACGGTTTCCTTTGAGGCTATTTTATAACATTTTGAGACTGAATGTTACATATACCATTTAGTAAGCCTGCGAAGGATCTGATGTTGCTGAAAAAATTTTTTTTAATAGTTTTTATGTGTTATTTTAATCTTGTTGTGCATTAAAACCTGCCATTTTATGACACCACACACACCTATCGCTGTCACACGAGAAGGTGCTTTCCCAGGGTAGCAAACTTGTCACCTTTCGGCAAAAATTGCCGTTTTCATCCTGAAATAATGTTATGTGAATCACATGAACCATGCTGATCTGTAAAGAAACCAATTGGGAGGGGACAGGTCTCTTATCGTAAAGGCAATATAAAGGCTACAATATAAATAAATTTAGGAGAAACTCCGTATCAGTGCAGAAGTATGACACTCTTCTTTGTGTGACAAGCTTTTAGCCAATGATGAGGGCAGCTTCAGTCATCCGACACCCAACCAGTTTTGTTCAAACCAGCCGCGGGTCACGCCCATCGTAAACAAACAGAAGGGCGCAGAATTGACACACTAACGTTACATGTAAATCAATAACCGAAAACAGAAACTGCAAAGAAACATGCCTCCTGGGACGTATTTGGCACTCTCCAGAAATGTATATAGAGGTGCATTTTCAGAATAAGCCTGGGTTGATATATTTTTACAGTATAGTGGAAATCAGAACAAAGGAAAACTCAAACTAAAAGCAAGGAAAACAAGAACACAAAGTACATAGCTGTGACACTGTTGTTGATTAAACTATAAAGCTAAGCTGCGTTCAGATTGCAGGGTCCTTACGCAGTGTTCTATCCGCTATTCCCTGAACTAGGGATATTCTTTGAAGTTGTTTCACTTGACAAAATCACGAAGTTATCACAGAGAGAAGAAATAGGACTCCTCATATAGTTTGAGATTTGACAGCCGAGTTTACTTCTGCAAATAAAAATAAAATCTATTAATTTTAGCTATGAGAATTTTATCTATGAGTAATAAAAATGTTATCGATTAAATATATTCATTCATTCATTCATTTTCATTTCGGCTTAATCCCTTTATTAATCTGGGGTCGCCACAGCGGAATGAACCGTCAACATATCCAGCATATGTTTTACGCAGCTGATGCCCTTCCAGCTGCAACCCATCACTGGGAAACATCCACACACTCTCATTCACACACACATACACTACGGACAATTTAGCTTACCCAATTCACCTATAATTATCACCTATAGTTATCACCTATCACCACAATTCATTGACTCTGAAGTGCTGTACTGCATGTTCGCAAGTTTTCTTCCCAACAAACCCCACAATGTCGACGAAAGGTTCTGCACAGTCAAAGGCACCTGTGGTAGCACCCAAAAGGCAGAGAAAGATGATAACCATTTCACAAAAAGTTGATCTTCTGCACATGCTAAAGGAAGGTAGAAGTTGGGTGGCTGTAGGGAGCCATTACAGAATAAATAAATCTTTCAGTTTGTTACATAAAGGAGGAAAATAACCTAAGGATTACAGCAGCAATACGTTTCAACCAGGATGCAAAAAGGGTTGCAACTGTCCACAACAAGACCATCGTAAGGATGGAGTCTGCTTTAGCTTTATGGATTAGTGACTGCAGGAAAAAGAACATTACGCTGGATACCAACATTATCAAATGTTTGGGCCTGAAAACCCCTGGTTTTGATTTTAGTTTCATTCTGTAATACTGGATTTTTTTTCTATGAAGGTTTGAACTTTGAGAGTGTTTAAACAAGAGAAATTTCTGAAAATATTAATGCCTATCTAAGAAAAGTGGACAACACTTTACAATAACAGTACATGAATAATGATGTATTAATATGTCAAGTAAACATTACTTTATTATGAACCAATGTTGAATTAATGCATTCACTAATCATAAACTAACTTTAACTACAACATGAGTCACATGAGTTCATGTGTGAATAACGGCCACATTAATTACTTGTTAGTACATGATTGTTTTTTAATTAATGTATTAATTAACACATTAGTTTATGCTTAATTTAACCATCATGAACTCATGATTTTGTTCATGTATAATTATATCATGACTTTACTTGGAGGGGCACATCATCATTAACCCATTCTGAACTACTCATGAAGTCCTTATGCACGTCCAACTAGTGCGTTTACACTGAATAACAATAGAAAAGTGTTCTGTCGACATCAACAAGAACACTTTAAACACAGGAGTTGATGAGTAGTTAAGGATGAGTTAATGGTGATGTGCCCCCTCAAGTAAAGTCACGACATAATACATTAACAGCTCATGAGTTCATGTTGTCTACATTTATCTTAAACTTAAATGTTAATTAATACATTAATTAACAACATGAACTAACAAGTAATTGAGGTAGCCGTTATTCACACATGAACTCATGTGACTCATGTTGTAGTAACTCATTATTAATTCATAATAAAAATCATTATTCATGTACTGTTATTGTAATGTGTTACCGAAAAGTGTAAGTGTGTAATGAGGGGTTTTACAGCCATAAAACATCTATAATATTTATATTTGTATATATCATTTATAATAAATGTACAAATAACAGATTCCCAGTGTTTTCACTGACAAACTTAAGTGTATTCTGTAAATATAAACAAATTATGATTTTAATTGCTGAAAAAAAGTTAGGACAGAGGCAATAAGGTAAAAAGGTCATAGAATATCCAAATTAAACTGTTTTAGAAGCAGTTTACTATATAAACAGGTAAACCGGGGATGCATACGGATTTGTATGGGCCTACAGTCATGAGAGAATTGTCAAAAAAACATCTAAAATGACCTTTCTCACTGCATGGGCTAAGGAGAACCTCGGAAAACCATTGTTACTAACCACAGTCTGCTGCTGCATCAAGAATCGCAACTTGACTCTTTGTTCCTCAAAGTAAAGACATCAGTTCTGTGCAGTGATGCTGATGGTTCTCCAGGCCAGAGCACATCTAGCTTTCTCAGAAAGACAGTGTAAATGTGTACTGGCGTCAGACGAGGCCACAGCTTGTTTCTGGGGAAAAAAAAAAACAGACAGCGAGTTCTCAGTCTCAAACTCCAAAGGGATAATCCAGACTTTCATGAGCGACAGATGCAAAAGCAAACATCTGCCATGGTTCGGGGAGCAGCAGAGCGAACAGCATCAGTAACTGGCAAATGTGTGCAAAGGTACCAATGAAATGGAGGCATATACTTGGGAAGTACAGAGACACATACTGCCATTAAGATGACATCATTTATGGGAGGTCTATGGTTATTAGATGTAGTCTAATTCTGCATGTGCTACAACAGTGTGAATTAGTTACAGAGTGAATTTGCTTGACTTGCCTCCTGCTGAACAGCTCTGTCTGCTATTGAAAATGGATGGGCCATCATGAAAAGGAGAAATGGATAATGATGACCACTGACTTAAGCATCTGAAGTTTTGAAGATTTTGTCAGATTGGCAGAAATGCAGCTTCTGAACTTAATATTTAAAATCGAGTATCATCAATTTTCCAAGTGATTTAACACTGAAGAAGAAAAGGTGATGTGACACTATTAAACGCATATGTTCCAAATATTGTTAAGTGTGTTGCAGCTATCAAAATCAAGGTTTTTATTTGCAGAATGCAATTGATTTGCTCTCTGAAATCATTGGAAATGTTTTATTCACACATTCTTGTTTGTATTGCATTTTACCAAAAAAATCCCACCTTTTTTAATTGGGGTTGTAAAACATGCATTATGATTCAACACTCTTGATTTCAAAGGTTGTAATTTTTATTTTATTTCACCAAATTGTTATAACATAACAAACATAACATAACAAAACTATGTAAAGTTCTTGTTGTGGTTCCTCCAGAAAAAAAAAAAAAGTTGGATTATGTGAACTTAATTTTGAGCAGAAACATAAGCGTATGTTTACATGACAACAATGTACAATGGAAAACATTTAAGTGTGCATGACAGTGTTTTCAAAATCATCTCTCTTCAATAATATTACTAAAAATCGTGGAGAGAATGCTCAAGTGTACAGTTTCTTTCTGTGGCTGATTTAAATGTTGAAAACTTGGACATATGTGTCTGTAAGTGGTCTATTTTTAATAAAGAGTGATTTTATGTACTAGGGTCATTAGTGTCACGATCACCAGCAATCCGGGCTTGCAGATCGCTGGTAAACATTCACTTTCACCTAGACTACAATCCTGTCACCATATGTACTACAACTACAACAATGCACCTCACACACACACCTATTTTGGTGTTTCCTTTGATTACACACACAGAGCTGAGGACTGATTACTCAGACTATATAGACTGCTCACTTAGTCACACACATCACTGAGTCTTGTTGGTTTTTAACCTGTAACATTACAAAGCATTGTCCTTGTTTAGTCTCTCCATGTTTGACCCTTGCCTTGTTCTCTTGTTTAGGTTATCTGCCGCCTGTACCGACCATTTGCCTGTGACCTGACTATGCTTCCGGATTTCCCTGTATGTACCATTGCCTGTCTTACTACTCCGAATAAACCTGCACGTGGATACTCACATCGTCGTCACCCAACTCCCCTATGGTTACAATTAGATTGTTCTATTGATCATTTCTTTATTTTGTAGAACATACATATATATATATTCACAGTCACACAAGGATAGGACGACAGGTGCAATACGAGAGTACACAGTCTTAGGTGAAACAAATAGTCACTTCCCTTCGGTTTCGAGCAAACTAGTCGAAAACTGAAGAGATGACCATCTAACGACAATTCCAGCCGAAGAGTGAACGAGTGAAGTGGGTGTATATATATATATAAGTTATTTTATTAAAAAAAATGTAGTTTTGCAAAAAAAATTTATAAATAAAAAAAATAATGATCAGGTTTGCACTTTTTATCTTTTATTTGAATGTTACAAATGGCCCTCCTATGAGTTGCCAGCAATGGCCCCCAGCCAATTTGAGTTTGAGATTCCTGCCTCGAGAGGTTCAATCAGAATATTACCAAGCTATGAGAATACTTTTGTACACACACAAAAAATCCAAATGGTAGACTTGGCAACATATTCCCAAAGCACAAACACATTCCCAATATATACACCAATGAGAAACATTAATTTTATTATTTATTTATTTATTTTTCGCCATTTCACAAGCCAAGGGAAAAAAAACTTTAATCTGATGCCAAACAATATCAATCCCCAGGACCTAATGGGGGAAACCTTGGCAAGCTCAAATACGGCTGTCAGGTACTTTATGTAAAGTCCAGTTTTCGCAACAAAGGAATAACCCATGCAACAGGACCCAGTCTCCCTCAGAATTATTTGGGTAAATAATAGACACGAAACCAAAGTAAATTGCTTGCTTATTTATATGTTTGTTTTTTAGTTTAAGATGTTCATAGTCATGTAGTAAATATCAGGCTATATTACTGTATATTTTCTCAGAGCCTCGCTTTAAAGCATCTTTTTAACGCTGCTACAAACTCCTAGCACATACAAGCCATATCGGTACAATATAGTGGATACATTTGGGAACTGGCATTTCTGTGTGGAGTTTGCATGTTCTTCCTGTGTTCGCTTGGGTTTCCCCCACAGTCCAAAGACATGCGCTATAGGTGAATTGGATGAACTAAATTGACCATAATGTGTTTGTGAATGAGTGTGTATGGGTGTTTCCCAGTACTGGGTTGCGGCTGGAAGGGCATCCACTGTGTAAAACATATGCCGGAATAGTTGGCGGTTCATTTTGCTGTGGCAACCTCTGAAGTGGAGACTAAGCCAAAGAAAAATGAATTAATGAATGAATGTATGGGAACCATGTCTTATCGCAAACTCAAATATTTCTGAAGTCACCTTATTTAAGGGGAACAAAAAATGTCTGGGAAAGTATGACAAGGCCTCTATGCATGGCTAAAGTCAAAAGAGACAAAATCAAGAGACCTGTCATCAAAACTCAATTCTCTAAAACGTTTTTCCTGAAGCATGTGGTTATCTTTCAATATATCAAAGATTATTGTTAATATAATGAAGGGCTTTGGTTATAGATTCAGGGGTATCAAACTCAGTTCCTGGAGGGTTGAAGTCCTGCAGAGTTTAGCTTAAACCCTGCTTCAACGCGCATAGTTGCAGGTTTAAAACAAGCCTGAATAAATAGTTTGATCAGGTGTGTTTATTCATTCATTCATTTTCATTTCGGCTTAGTCCCTTTTATTAATCTGGGGTTGCCACAGCGGAATGAACCGCCAACTTATCCAGCATATGTTTTACGCAGCGGATGCCCTTCCAGCTGCAACCCATCTCTGGGAAACATCCATACACACCCATTCACACTCATGCACTACGGACAATTTAGCTTACCCAATTCACCTATACCGCATGTCTTTGGACTTGTGGGGGAAACCGGAGCACCCGGAGGAAACCCACGCCAACACAGGGAGAACATGCAAACTCCACACAGAAACGCCAACTGACCCAGCCGAGGCTCGAACCAGCGACTTCTTGCTGTGAGGCGAACGTGCTACCCACTGCGCCACTGTGAGGCCTCAGGTGTGTTTAATTAGGGTTAAAGCTAAACTGTACAGAGCTGTGGCCCTCCATGAACTGAGTTTGACACCTATGTTATAGATAATCAATTTAATATAATATAACAATGTAATATAATATTGTTTTTTGTAATTAATCGAAAAATACTTAATGTTATTCCATCCATCCATCTATCTATCTAGTGTATCCTGGGTGATTTTTCTCAAGAGCCCACTGCAAAAAGATACATGGCTTAAGTCAATCTGTACAGGCTGCTCAATTTGTCTGTCAGGTAGACGTTGACTATGAACAATGAAACCAAGTGCAAATAGTAAGAGAAATCATATAAAGTCCCTCTCTTGGTCTCCAGAGGAGCAGCTGCGGGTGTAAAACTCTGTGAGAAAGCAATAAAAGATCTCTCAGATTAGCTCTGAGGTGGAGTTGAAATTGAAATTGATCAACTACAGAGGCTATGAATCTGAAATCAGGAGAGGATAAAATATCGTGTCCAAATATAGTGTGTGCACAGTTTCCTTTGTCCCTGCAATTCCTGAGCCCCACAATATTTTTATTGGTTAGTTGTAGAAATGCGCCACTATATGTCGTTGATCGTGACATTTTAAGTATATTGAGTAATAATGTGTACAAAAATATATATAACACATTTTCCGTATCAATGTGCTTGCAGAGGGTCAAATTTTAAAACAGTTCAGCAGAAATATAATGCTCCGTCATGGTCAGATTTCACTTTATGAAGCGATTGGCAAAAACATAAAACATAGAAAGTTCAATACTGCTCACCTCTGCAAGACACATTTGCAAGCGTAGTAATGCTTTGGTGGACATTTAACCTTATATTTTCTTATAAAAGCGTCTCCACTGATAAGTCAGTGAATGGATGGATGGATGGATTGATGGATGTATGGGTGAACGAATGAGACATGTTTAATGACAGACAGACAGAGATAGATAGATAGATAGATAGATAGATAGATAGATAGATAGATAGA
>CAIGQW010054451.1:3019045-3052803 GCA_903798125.1 Danio choprae
ATAGATAGATAGATAGATAGATAGATAGATAGATAGATAGATAGATAAAATTGCAGCATTAAAATAGCTGAATCAACCTAAATATACTAAGTTGATATACTAGGATAAATAATGTCTTGCTGGTCAAGTCATAGTGTAAGTTCATGTAATAATATCTATTTAACATAACAATTGCAGTTGACCACTTTTTACATTGTAGTCGTAATCATAATAATTTTAAACATTCTTGGTAACACATTAGTTTATGTACCAATTCACACTATTAACTACTGGCTTACGATTACCTGCTTATTATTGATATATGAGATGTTAAGTATGATCTTATTCTACATCCCTAATCCGACCTAATTTCTAAACCCAACTATTCATTTACAAACTAATAAATATATGTATTATGTTATATTTGTAATTTAATTTATATTTAGCCCTGAACGGCTTAGTTCCCCAGTATTTGAGGGAGCTCCTGGAGTATTACAGCCCCTCACGTCGGCTACGCTCAATTTATTCTTGACAATTGATTATTCCCAGAATATCAAAATCAACTGTAGGTGGTAGATCTTTCTCAAGCTCTGGAAAAACTCTGAAACACCCTTCCTAGCACAGTTCGGGAGGCAGACACACTCTGTCAGTTTAAAACTAGATTAAAGACACATCTCTTTGCATTAGTATACACATAAAACACAAATGCTTTTGAAATCCAAGTCCTCTTAAAGATTGTTAGGCTGTATCAATTAGGGCAACCGGAGCCAGGAGCATTTTCCAAAAGACATTATCATTTGAACGGCATCTATGCTTATGTTAGTCTGTTTTTCATTATCCCGTGGTCTCCATAACCTTGGACCAGGCCGTATCCTGAGAAAATGCTATGGTGGTCGTGGAGGAGTCGAGAGCATGAGACTGATTCCTAAAAGACCCCAGTGACAGACGTGTCTCTGCATTGATCCTGTGGGCCAGCCTGAACAACTGCTGGTGACCTACTCACACCTGCAGCTTCTTCACGATGGACGCCCAGCGTTCACCAGCATCCAGCGCCTAGACTCCAGCTCAATGGCCGTGCCCAACTGAGCCTGGTTTCTTTCGAGTTTTTTTTTCACTTTTGTCAATTGGTAAAAATTTATTTCTCGCCACTGATGGCTTGCTTGGTTTTGGGACATTTGGAAATTGTGGAGCTGCACATCGATGGATTTGTTTGGACTTTCAGCAAAGAAACTTAAACCACACTGAAATGAACTAAACTGAAATTCAACTCTGAAAACTGGACTGACACAGTTTCAATATACTAGAACTTCTATGTTAAGCTGCTTTGACACAATCTACATTGTAAAAGCACTTTAGAAATAAAAACGAATTGAATTAAATGAGTAGCAAATTAATATTTTATTGAGCTAAAAGACTTGAAGATATGAAAACTTCCATCTATGTTTCTTAATCTCTCTTTAGGACCAAGACACTCAAAAGTATTCTGACATATTTCCAAATCTCCTAAGCTTAACACATATTTGACCCCTGTTTCCTGGATGGATCCAGCAACCGCGACTTAGATCTCTCAGGTTCTTGGGCACAGTAAATGGATTGCACCCTTCCCAGCTTTTTGTCCATTTAAGAGCAATTCACATTTCCATTTGAACCAGAACACGAGCAATCATCCTTATTTATACCTCTGTGTTTTCCATTTGCCAGAAGCAGAGGGCGATTTCACAGTGCAGATCGTGGGCATTATTAGCTCCCCAGCCAAATATGACCTTGTTTGTTTTAGTATCTGTGCAAAATCAATTTCGGATCCCTCTGTCATTTTGTCCCCCACAACTTGTCAGCGAAGATATGTGTCATCACTTCCACTGCAGATCATGAGTTCCAGGGACAATAAAAAAGACAATGAAGCCCCCTCATTGCTCATCATTTCTTTATTGAGATTCCTTGTCCTCAAGACATTGCTTATTGGGCCAAAGAGAGGGGTGGAATTCCAATTTAAGTCATTTATAAGTATAGAAAACCCTCAATATCTAAAAAGAACTGCTGCAATCTCTTTAGCTAAATGTCTGGGGAATGGTTCGCAAGCTCTTAAGACATCCATTTTTATCCTCTCCAATGAGCCATAGGGTGCAATGGCTCCACAATTGTAAACAAAAGAAAAATGATTGCCTATTGCTTTAAGGTTAACAGATTAAACATCTTGGCAGTTTGGGCCATAAGCAAGGTGAAACACCCCTCACAAATTACAGAGATTTATGTATTGTGTCATTGAATGGCAATGCCCCTTCCAGTGTTAGAGAAATGTTTTCTATGATGTCATTAACACTTTGTAGCTTGGTTATTGTTCCCTTTCCTAGTTTATAAAAACTCTGAAACTAACAATTTTAATGTTGGCAATGTATACATAATGGATTATGTATAACTTTAATAAACACCAGCCACCCCTCTGAGCAGCATGGATGTTTTTGTTCTCCCAGAAGAGACCTTGATGACGTATCATTTGAGTTATGTCCCTCTGTCCTTGGTGTGACTGTTGTTAAGAATCCGGGCCAGGATATTCTGTAGATTGCTCTGGGGCTTATCCTTTATTTATGTGAATTGCAGTTCACAACCAATTTTAATCCTCTAGTGACTTATTTCAGACAAAGGCAGGATGTTGAGTGAGAAACAGTGTTGTGGGTGAATTTGCACTGCATGATTTAGTCATTCATTTGATCAGTAGTATAACAATTATTCTATCACAAATGTACAGAAGTATAGTAAAGAAGTAGTCCCTAGAATTAAATAATGTTGTGTAGGCTCAGTGGTTAGCACTGTCACCTCACAGCAAGAAGGTCGCTGGTTCGAGTCCCGACTGGGCCAGTTGGCATTTCTGTGTGGAGTTTGCATGTTCTCCCCATGTTCGCGTGGGTTTCCTCTGGGTGCTCCGGTTTCTCCCACAGTCCAAAGACATGCGCTATAGGTGAATTAAATAAACTAAATTGGCCGTAGTGTATGTGTGTGGATGAGTGTGTATGGATGTTTCCCAGTACTGGGTTGCAGCTGGAAGGGCATCCGCTGTGTAAAACATATGCTGGATAAGTTGGCGGTTCATTCTGCTGTGGCGACCCTTGATGAATAATGAATGAATGAATGAATAATGTTGTGTAGGCAGCATGGTGGCTCAGTGGTTAGCACTGTCGCCTCACAGCAAGAAGGTCGCTGGTTCGAGTCCTGGCTGGGCTAG
Source organism: Danio choprae (assembly GCA_903798125.1). Lineage (NCBI taxonomy): Eukaryota > Metazoa > Chordata > Actinopteri > Cypriniformes > Danionidae > Danio > Danio choprae. The sequence goes on from CAIGQW010054451.1 coordinate 3,022,245, forward strand.
TTGGCATTTCTGTGTGGAGTTTGCATGTTCTCCCCGTGTTGGCATGGGTTTACTCCGGGTGCTCTGGTTTCCCCTACAGTCCAAAGTCATGCGCTGTAAGTGAGTTAGATGAACTAAATTGGCTGTAGTGTATGAGTGTGTGTGTAAATGTGAGTGTATGGGTGTTTCCCAGTACTGGGTTGCGGCTGTAAGGGCATCCATTGCGTAAAACATATGCTCGAATAGTTGGCGATTCATTTGCTGTGGCAACCCCAGATAATTAAGGGAATAAGCTGAAGGAAAATGAATGAATGAAAAAATAATGTTGTCAGTATTTTAAGAATCATTTATTCCCACCAAAACTGTTGAAACCCCCCCTGCAACTTTGAGCCCCAAGATTTGTTCCCACCATTAACCACTTTTGTGACACTGACATTGACTAATATAACATATGCATTATTGTAGAAATCGTGTTAGATTCATTCATTTTATTTTCGGCTTAGTCCCTTTTTTAATCAGGGGTCGCCACAACGGAATGAACTGCTAACTTTTCCAGCATTTGTTTTACACAGCAGATGCCCTTCCAGCTGCAACCCATCACTGGGAAACACCCATACACTCTCATTCACGCACATACACTACGAACAATTTAGCTTAGCCAATTCACCTATAGCACATGTCTTTGGACCGGAGCACCCGGAGGAAATCCACGCGAACACAGGGAGAACATGCAAACTCCACACAGAAATGCCAACTGACCCAGCCAAGGCCCGAACCATTGACCTTCTTGCTGTGAGGCGACAGCGCTACCCACTGCAACACTGCGCTGCCCTGTGTTAGATTGTATTACAAATAAAATAAAATATTTGTTATTTACAACCATTAAGTTTTTCCAACATCTGCATATTTGTATAGCTTTGGGATTTGATTAACTCCACTCTTAATTATCAGTATCGTGCGCATAGATTTAATTGTGAGGTTTCGAAACAGGGTTGGAGATTGATGCATTGAATTGAGACTAACAAAAACCAGCGTTAGCTAGATGACATCCAGATAGCTATGTTTGCAGTGGAAGATCACAACTAATCTAGGCAATAGGGAGGAAAGATTGTCTTCCTGAAAACTAATCAGTCAACAGCAGACTCTCATTTTGCATATGGATTTACAAACCTCCATGTGGATCACCGGGGATGTTTGCTTGACTAAGTCATTAAGGCTGCAGCCTTTCAAATCACACTCACGTTAGTCTCAGGTTGAAAAAGGGAAAAGGAATGCAATTGCTTTTGGGCAATAAGATAAAATGATCAAACCTTAGGAGAAAAAAAAAGTTATTTTGAACAGGCACTGATTATAATAGAAACGACCACATACAAAACTTTGAGAAAAAACCTTTCCAGTAAATTTACATTAATACAATTTTTGAGATTAAAATGAGATTAAGTGTCAGCGTGTATTAACATTTTATGTATTATGAAGATAGCTGTATTTACATTAGATAGATCCCTCTCAGTGATTACCTTTACATGGACATCAGTAATCTAATTATTTGCCTTAATCTGAACAAGAAGATAATATGATTAAGGTGTTTACATGAGTTACTTTTTGAATGTTCCTTTCATGTTGCCGTTTTACATGTTATAGTACATAGTTCGCAGGGACGAAACACACACTTCATCACAATCATAGTCGTGTTATGCTTCCTTCATTATAAGCTGGAGTATGGGTTGGCTCTCTCCACACTGAAGGCATATGTTGCTGTCATCTCTTCTCATCATGATGTAGTGGATGGCAGAACAGTGCAAAAACCACTGCCTGATCATCTGATTCCTAAGATTAGCTAGAAGTTTGAACTCTTCTCGGCCACCTTTCATACCCCCAGTAGGAGTCAGTCCCAGTTCTTGAATTGCTGTGTCCTGCTCTGCTCATTTATGTGGAGCACACACCGAACTTTTGAGGTTTCAAGCAGTTCTTTGTCTGTTTTGTAGGCCTGCAGATGGGAAGTGCTCTCTCCAACTAGAGGTTTGCCCAAGAGGATGCCATTGCCTTGGTGTACTTGCTGTACATTGCAAACTGTGCCCAATGCCAGCCACCCCATCCCCACCAAGGAGTGAGAGCATACTCTACAAGGAGTGTTGCCTCCTTGAAAAGAATAACTTCTTCAGTGTTCAACAGGTTATAGAAACGTTTAGAGATTTAGACCCACTTGAGGGTGATTAAATATAGAGTAAATGTCTATTGTTGGGTGAAGTATCCCATTAAATCATGCTTTGTGCATGTCTGGAACATAGCTAATGAAAATCAATGAAACCACAATGCAAATACTCTCCGAAAGGGAAAAAAACACACAATTTCAGTCACATTATTAATCTTATTCATCTGGTTAATGTACACTGATACTTGCAACAATGGTTTATCAATCACCAATTGATAATTTAGATTTAATACCTAACCAGTGTTGCCTTCTCCTGGGTGTCTATAATCTGTGTGAATTCACAATTCCGACATGTGCATTAAAACATCGTCACCTACTTCACCTTTCCTTGAAACATACACACATACATTACTTGCCAAAATAGATTAGAGATACAGCAGAATATCTGATGCTTCTTTGCCTCCATGGAGCAAAATGAGGACACTTTAATTAATTGAGGCATCCCCAAAGAAACAACTGTTGAGATGTATAAAACTTGGCCAACAATGGGCCATATAACTGCAAAGGGATTATCGATATGAAAGATGGGATTTTATTTGATAATTGCAGGCAACCTGCCTGTTATGCTCCAGAGGCCCTAAGTCATTATAATGTCACGAAGAAGCCAGAATAAAGACATCATCTTTTAATGTTATAAAATAAATTTCCTACACCAAATATACCACATCCGTTTGTCAAGACAGATAATATAAAACAAAAAAAAAGACCTATTATTACTGAAGCCATTTTCTGGTCACTTATTATATCTTGGAAAACATGATTCCTGTGACTCCATCATCAAAAATATTAGGCTCTGCTACATCTTTCACATCAAAATCCAAAGGAACCTATGTAGTGGACTTTTTTTTCTATTGTCTGGGTTTCAGTATCCATGTGAATTCTGGTTAATGGAATCCTTGGATGGAAATGGACTCTGACAGAAGGATGGGTCAGGTGAAATATTGATAATCACTTTTTTTTTCTTTTTTTGCCGAATGACATGACACACAGCAATTCACATTTTCTATTACCAGCCTCCACCTGGCTCCATTATCGTCAGACAGCAGGTGATTGGATATATTTCTGAGGTTGAGTAACTATTCTGTTTCTCTATCATTCAGCCAGAGGCAATGGGTTTTGAGGAGGCTAGCTTAATGTCGAAGAGGGCCTGGAAATGCCTCTGTTATACAGTGATGACGGTAAATAGCATATCATTTTTTCAGTAGTCTGAAAAAAAACTATGTGGAAGCAACAATGGGCCATTCAATTTTACAATACAATTTGGTTTGTTTACTTGCTTGTCTCCACCTTTTGCTTTGCCTTTCCAGGCTGATGAAAGATAATTCCATTTAGGATGGATTATGGACCTCTGTGGCCCTGGGAACGATACAGTGAGTCCTGAGAAAGAAAATTTCACACTTTTATTTGAGACTATCATTTTTGGCAATTGGGTATCGGCAAGTATCACTCTGAATTTTCTGTTGTACAGTATTAGCTGACAAATTTAGTTTTTGGTGCATCTGTAATAGGCATGTGGTTACATGTGTGTACTTTTAAAGAAACATTTTTATTTTACATATGTGGCAAGGGGATGGGGATGAGAGTTAGACAACTATATTTGAATAAAAATCAGCCCGACTGCACCACCCTGAGAGTTACCCAGGAAGACAACTCAGTTAGAAAAAGGCACATAGGTTCATTTCCCTCAAAAAGGTGAAGAGACAGAATAGAGACAGGGTAATTACAGAAAAGTACAAAATGTTTATTTAAATAAAATGTAAATGTTTTTTAAAACACATCAAAAACTCCCACTTCATATCAAATAAAACAATCATTTGGAAAAATAACAAACAAACAACAAAATCAAAACAACAGGACTGAGTTTCCCACTGACTGAGTACAAGTAGACTGACTTTACCCCAGCACACGCATAATGTACACGATAAAGAAGAACCACCACCAGTTTGGAAAAGACCAGTCATCCACAGGGGAAGGCCTCAGTTCCTGAAATAAATCAAAAATACATAAGTACACTGAAAAAAATATACATATATATATATATATATATAACCTAAATGCACAGTTAGTACAACCCAACATCAATAAGTGGGTCAATCAGGTGAACAATGCACTTTCTAAGATCTGGTTGAGAAACACCTACAGCTTGGAATCACAGCATCTCGCATACAACACACTCTGGATCCAGACACCAACAGAATTGACGATAATAATAATAATAATAATAATAAACCCGCAAAAGACGATCTAAACTTAAAATGCTCTGCATATATTTAAAACAAAAAACCCGAACTGAAAAAAATGCAGAAGAAAAGCAGAGCACAATTAACACAAATCAATACAACTAAAAAAATGTCCCCTTTAAACAGCAGCGTTGGTGGAGTCCACACGACAGCCACCAACGACACTGGAGTTAGCAGTAGCAGCGAAGTAAGAAGAGCGGAAGCAAAAGCCCAGAAGACCTCCGATAAATACCACGGCGAAAACGAGGACTAGGAAAACTAGTAAAGTGAATTAAGTGAAGAGAAAAGGGGAGCAAAAAGGGAGAATCCTAAAAAGGAAGAGGCACAAACAAACCCATTAAAATCATCATATAAATGATTACACTAATAATCATGGTGCCTCAACACTTACCAATCGGCGCAAACTCAGACGATTTCCGAGCACTTGTTGGTCAGGTACGATAATACAGCAAGGTGTAGGAAATCATGCCTGTATGGCATGAAAAATGCCAATTAAATGCCACTAAGCCCTATTAAATATCACACCCAAATTGCCATAGCCACACAATGCACTATAACAGCACCAAAAAGCAAAACTTAACATTGGCCCATTTAAACAAAAAATGTTAAAATCAATTTCAGAAAGACCATCATGCATCTACCTGTAGCCGCAAAGACGCACACCAAAAGGCGGACCGTCACACATATACTTAGATTTTTTTTCATATTTGGACTTTATTAATGTAGACAATAACAAATGCAGCCTTTATTTTATTTTCAAGTCATATTTTCATATTTCACCCTCCAAACGACCATAAACTGTAACCATTATTTGCACAGTATTTGTTTTTCCTACTATGGAAGTCAATGTTTACAGGTTTTTAGCTTTCTACAAAATATCTTCTTCAGTGTTCAACAGATTATAGACACCTATAGTGGTTTAGAACCACTTGAGGGTGATTAAATAAAGAGTAAATGTCTATTGTTGGGTGAAGTATCCCTTTAAATCATGCATTGTGCATGGCTGGAACATAGCTAATGAAAATCAATGAAACCACAATGCAAATACTCTCCTGAAGTGAAAAAAACCACACAATTTCAGTCACATCAGATTTGTTTCATCTGCAAAAGCAGTTGGCTCGGCTGATAAACTATTATTGCAAGTATCAGTGTACATTAGCTAGTGTTGGTGTTCATGTTCTCTGAAAGGATGCACTCAATATTGTTCTTATTACTGTAATGAGGCTGTGAAGGCTGAAGAAATGCCTGGAGGAAAAAAAGCACTTCTACAGATGAGAGGAATTCTTCATGCATTTAATCATGAACTACAAAGAACATGTATTTGGTGACAAAGACAAAGAGCGCAAGGTTTGATGAATGTTGCACATAATATATGAAAACATGCATAATATATCAATTCGAAAGGCTATATGTTTAGAAAGGCAAGGATGTAAACACACAGATTACAAAGTACACAGGAGAATCAGAACAGCAACTCCACATATATGTAGAGAAAGATTTCATTTAAATAGTAGGCAAAGATTGGTGTATGCTACACATTTGTCAAAATGTAACAAATTATATTTAACAAGAATAGCACAGTGGTGATAGTTTTCATGTCTCTTATTATGAATCTTGATTGCATATTTATATACTGATTCAAAAGGCTTCAAAACGATACTAAAAACTTGACTGTATCATTGAGTTTAAATGCATGTGTGATGCCTCAGAGGTGAGTGACTCTCGTATGTATGTAATGTGTCAGTCAATTGTATTGAATTACAAAAGTTTCTAACCTGGCTCCGTTGTGGTGAAGAAGGAGCTGAGCCGAAAGGCAAAGCTTTCGATTTACCAGTCAATCTACGTTCCTACTCTCACCTATGGTCATGAGCTTTGGGTCATGACCGAAAGGACAAGAACTTGGATACAAGCAGCCGAAATGAGTTTCCTTCGCAGGGTGGCAGGGCGCACCCTTATAGATAGGGTGAGGAGCTCTGTCACCCGGGAGGAGCTCGGAGTAGAGCCGCTGCTCCTTCACATCGAGAGAAGTCAGCTGAGGTGGCTCGGGCATCTGTTTCGGATGCCTCCTGGACGCCTACCTAGGGAGGTGTTCCAGGCATGTCCCACCGGGAGGAGACCTCGCGGAAGACCCAGGACATGCTGGAGGGATTATGTCTCTCGGCTGGCCTGGGAACGCCTCGGGATTCCCCCGGAGGAGCTGGAGGAAGTGTCTGGGGAGAGGGAAGTCTGGGTTTCTCTCCTAAGACTGCTGCCCCTGCTACCCGGCCCCAGAAAAGCGGTTGAAAATGAATGAATGAATAAATGAAAAGTTTCAAACATGGTTTGTGACCCAAGGGTGTCTTTTTGAAAAGCCAAAAATACATTGTATGGGTGAAAATTATTGATTTTTATGTCAAAAATCATTAGAATATGAAATAAATCATGTTTCATAAAGATATTTTGTACATTTCTTACTTTAAATATATCAAAACTCACTTTCCAAGTAGTAATATGCATTGCTAAGTATTTAATTTGGACAACTTTAAAGGTGAATTTCTCAATATTTTATTTTTTATAGATTGTTTAACGCTGAGATTCTAGATTTCCAATAGTTGTATCTCGGCCAAATAATGCCATATCCTAACACATCCCATATCCTTATCCCATACATCAATGAAAAGGTTATTTATTCTGCTTCGAGATCTTGTATAAACCTCAATTCACACTTATGGCTGGTTTTGTGGTCCAGGGTCACATTTCTAAAGTTGACAAGTCAAGCATATATAAAACATTGGCATAAGGGGGGGAAAATCTACTGTAGCTGTGACAATCAGCTTATGCTTAAACCATTAATGGTCTTACTCTGATAAAGGAAAATGGGTTGGCATTTTACATTATTACATTGCTGACAGCATTGCTGGCTTATTAATCATAATTAATAAGAATGTTTAAAAATGTGCATGTAAACACACTCAATGAGCTGAGACAAGTTGGGTGTTTTTATGTCATGATGAGAGTGTTGACAAAGTGCAAGTGCTTATGATCAAAACTTTGTGATTGGCTAAAGGAAGAGCATGGTGAATTCGTGATAGTAACATTTCTTTGAAAAAATTTCACCAAGTATCTCCCCAACCCAAAATCTGCAAACAGTAGCATCACTGCACACTTGGGATGTGTTAATTAATGCCGCTAGTGGTGTAATGTGATAACACTATATAACAGTACTTAAGTATTTATTGTGAGTATCTGTACTATAATTTTAGGCAAGGGCATAGATTTGCTCTTGACATTGGTCTGGACCTATGAATCCCCAAAATGTTTTCCCATCCGGGAAAATTCCCCTGCAGTTTTGGCGCTGTTTACATGATAACAGGGGAAGGCACAACCAATCACAATGTTCAAATGTCTTTGGGGACGATACGTCTAGAGAAGAGAATATGATTTAACCTTTTTCTGAATGTCCAGCTTTATGCTAACAGTGAAATTATTGGAAGGGAAATTTCAATAGTCGATGGATATTAGTGGGGACACATCCACTCGGTACCATGCTAATTCTACGCCCCTACTTTTAGGGTTAGGTTAGGCTTAGGGTTTCATTGAAGGACATTCGTAACTACAAAATGAAATCAAAGAAACAAAGGCTACAAGTCAGTTTGACGAATCAGAACCAGCTGCATTATTTCAATTATTTTGTGCATATGCAATCGAGTGGCCACGCGACCTCCACGGTTCATTTAATTTTTCAAACATGATAGAGCTCATCAGTAAGATAAACAGCAGCACTAGATATTCCAATGACAAACTACTTCTGTGACGAAGATGAACCATGAGCCATATTTACAAAAATGCTACTCTTATGTTAGAATAAACAAACATGTAATGGAGAAAGTGCCTCTTATGCTAGCCAAAAGGTACACAAATATTGGTGTAACCCCCCTTAAACTTCTTAAACTTAAAGAAGTTTAATCTTAAACTTCAAATACACACTCTAGGCCAGAGGTGAGCAAACTTGGTCCTGGAGGGCCGGTGTCCTGCATAGTTTAGCTCCAACACTAATCAAACACACCCGAACATGATAATCAGTGTCTTCAAGATCAATTGAAATCTATAAGCAGGTGTGTTCGATTAGAGTTGGAGCACACCGGCCCTCCAGGACTGAGTTTGCCCACCCCTGCTCTAGGCACATAAGAGACTTATTTTACATCTTGTAAAATGAGCATAATAGGTCCCCTTTAACTTTTACCAAAGTCATTTTCTATTAAGAGATCTGTGCTCTTACTCAAGTGTGACTTTCAAGTACTTTATCCACCAGTGAATGCCCCATCAGGTTCAGCAATTACATTGTTTCCCAATATTGAGAATTATCCACTAACTTCTGTCAAAACATAAATTCTTCATTTTAAACAAAGTATATTACTTTACTGTCAAGGTACTTTAAATTATATAGTACTTTATACAATGTGAATTGTGTAAAACTTACAAATTAGAAGGATGAAAAAAATTCATAATTGAGTCAGATGAGAAAATTTCATAATTGTGGAACATATTTATTTTATTAGGCAGGCAGCACAATAATGATAGAATTGAGGTGTAGCTCTAGTTAGTTTAAAAATTATTCATTTAAATGCAATATAAAGGTCTCCGTTGAAGGACGGTCCACTGAAAGATGATTCCAATGACCCCAACCAAGCAAGCCTAAAAGCAACAGTACAAAGGAACAAAAACTCCACCGATAGTGAAAAATGGAGCAAAAAAACCTTGGAAGAAACCGGGGGACCAGTTCTTCTCTGTCCAAACTAATTAGAAGTAGACCTGCAGTCTTGACATGGATGGATGACATCAGTGGCCTTGAGCACAGTAAGTGTAAGTCATGGTAAAGGTGCAGGTTTAAACAGGTCGCAGGTGAGCGTGTTCAGACTGGCCAAAGGGATTTATGTAGACGTTTGTCCCATCACCAAAGCCTGTACTGTGAATCAGTTTTGTGGACTTGACTCATCAATGTCCTGTCTGACTGAATAGGGTTGTGCTCTGGTTGTTCTTAATGCACAAAAACCATCTGGGCTGGATGCAGGCAGGATCTTAGTGACTATGTGAACCACTGAATAAGGGAAAGACAGAACATGAGTGTAGACTAACATGAAAATCACTTCTGTCTAACATCAATATTTGCAACCACAATTTGACCTCTATTTACAATAGAGTGCATAGAAGTAGAATGAACTGTCAAGAAGAGAATAAAATGAATCAGGAAATTCTTAATTGTATTATAATAACTATACATTCTGTGATGTACAAATTGTACTGAACATTGGTTTGTTTTGTAATTGTGTCCTAACAGTGTACATTGTATTGCTTTTCACCATACTGTACACATTTTTGATGAGGTCAATGTAAAGACCTAACTGTTTGCATTTTACATTTTTTAGGTGGTCAATAATTTATATTTTGCCCTACATTGCAGTAGACAACTAAGCAGCTAGAAATGTAAATAGGAATATACTACTGATTATGTTAGACTGTACTTAATACAATTTTCACAATATTCATGGGCCTGCTAAAGGGTTAGACGCTTGTTTTGTTTGAAAATCTATAGGACAACAGGTTGAATATTGTACCTTGATAATAAGAACATAAGCAATAAGAACAGAAAATTGATACCAAATTGATATAAACAAACAACTTTAGCAATCAATCAAACAGAAGGTAAGGTCTAAAGATAACACAGGCTCATTCTGAAAACGTAGCCCTATATACATTTCTGGGGATCACGAATTATGTAGCCAGAAGTACGTATGGCTGCATTTTGTCTTTAAAATGAAAGCTACAGGGCGGTATGACGCCGTTCCTTTTCTCGCTTACCAGCTGATGGCTTACCTCCATATGGACGGCTTTCCCGCTGTTACCAGTTTGTCCAGTGGCTCGCAGCGTATGTCAGCGCATTTGAGAGGAGTTGACCACGATGACAGGGTTTGAGTGCGGCAAAGAACAGTTTCAGAAAGCAGGTAAGACAAAAATTAAAGCTAAAAAATTTTAATTAACAAGTAAATAACAGGGTGAGAATATGGTAAAATCTCAAAATGTGGTAAAAACCTGGCGAGGGCTTTTGTTTTTCTGGATTGCTTTTGAAAACACTGTCGGTTGGGTTTAGGGAAGTGAATGGGCACTGGTCAAAATGTGCTTTTTAAAACACGATCGTTTGGGTTAAGGGAAGGGGATGGGTGGGTGTATCGGTCGGTTGGTCAGTCAGTCAGTTGACAGTGGCCACTGGTGCAAATGATACTTGCAAGAGAAATTTGACACCTCAAAAAGCATACACAGTGGCCTCTCAAAATATTCTCAAAAACAAAAACTGCATGGGACGTATTTGACGCTCTCCAGAAATGTATATAGACTATGTTTTCAGAATGAGCCTGGGTTGTCTAAAGACGATGTTTTCCCAACAGGCCATACCCCAGTTAGCCACACCCATTTTCCTACAGAAGATACACATCTTCAAAATGAAATAATAATAAAAATATGTTAACAATATAAACCTTCAAGTAAGGTAAATAACTGGCTCCAGTGTTAGCACAATATATATATATATATATATATATATTCATATATATATATATATATATATTTGTATATATATTAACAGATAAAATTAGATATTCTAATAATAGTTGCATACACTCAATGCATTGCATAATGATATGATGCATGAGTGTGCTCCACACAGGTGAGCTGGCTTGACACTCCTCCTGTCTTAATGCACCAGACATTGTGTTTGAAACTCTCATATGCTTTACATGTTTGTTTATATAACTGCTATTTTCATCTTTAACAATCCATTTTTTTGCATCTCGTTTAAATACACTATGAACAGCAGCTACGCTAATTATTTTCTTTATTTTCTATTTCCACCTGGGGATAATCCTACAGACTATGCAGCGCCATTGATGCAATCCAAGACCTGTGAAGAGATGATCCCAAGGTATCCTGGACCAGGCCGTATCCCGAGGTGATGCTTTGGTGGTCATGGAGGAATGGAGTGCATGAGACTGATTCCTGAAAGGCCACTGTGACAAACAAGTCTACGCTTCATCCTGTGGGCCAGCCTGACCTCCCGCCGGTGCCCTACCACACCTGCAGCTTTCCACGATGGACGTCCAGCTTCTCCAGCCTCCGGCGCCTAGACTGCAGCTCCACACAGGAAGTTTGGCCAGAAGAATAATGATCGTGCAAAACTGAACTTCAACTCTGAAATCTGGACTTTACTAGAACATGTTAAGCTGCTTTGACACAATCTACATTGTAAAAAGCGCTATATAAATAAACTTGAATTGAATTGAATTGCTGAAATTGTCATTTATTATGCATTGATATGGACAATTGTGAATCTGCACAATTATTAAAAAAAGTATGTACTTACAATTCTAATACGTATGTGTGTATCATTGCCACTATTAAACCTCAAGCAGTTTAACTGAAAAGCATTTCCATTATACATAATGCATATTGCATAACATACAAAACAAATATTTAGTCCCCCAATAAGGATAATGATAAGATTTTAGAACATCTAGGCAACCAGGAAGGCCTGTGGTTCACTGGTTATATACTCTGAATGTTACTATTACATTTTTTAACTGTAATATTATAATGTAAATGTCTTTGAGATCCATTCAAAAATGAATGGACAAGTATAGGTAGATATAATGTCAAAAAGAAGCTCATTCTCTGTACAGTTTGAGCTTGTCACCAATTGCTTGGCACAGGTACTAATTTGAAAACATCAAACACCAACATGCATTGCCATACTCTTAGATAAGCCATAATTTCAAATGAAAAATCACATGCAAAATGCATCAGATGGCAATTTAACATAATGTCGGTCTGCAGATCTGAGCCTGAGAGCAGGTTGTGGCGTTTATTCCGTCTCTATGGAATACTTGATTCTGATTGGTCAATCACAGCATTCTGATATGTGTTATTTCCTGATAATAATCATTAAAATAATTACACAAACTAAATATGTAATATATCAATATACCAAAACTCAATCTTTTATTATGAATGGTTATTACTAAGCACTTCATTTGCACAAATCTATAAGAAATTTTCTCAGTATTTAGATTTTTTTTTTGTTAACCCTCAGATTCATCCATTCATTTTCCTTCGGCTTAGTCCCTTAATTAATCAGGCATATTTTTTACGCAGTGGATACCCTTCCAGCTGCAACCCAGTACTGGGAAACATCCATACACACTCATCCACACACATACACTACGGCCAATTTAGTTTATTCAATTCACCTGTACCACATCTTTGGACTGTGGGGGAAGCCAGAGCACCTGGAGGAAACCCACACGAACAAGAGGAGAACATGCAAACTCCACACAGAAAGGTCAACTGGCCCAGTCAGGGCTCAAACCAGCGACCTTCTTGCTGTAAGGCAACAGTGCTAACCACTGAGCCACCGTGTTGCCCTACCCTCAGATTCTAGATATTTAAATAGCTGCATCTCAGTCAAATACTGTCTCTTGTTTAATTAGGAAGCATTTGCAATATTACAACTCAGATAAAGGTTTTGTGTCTCTGCTTTGCATCACATAGGAGATAAGCCTACCTGGCTTCAATGTGATAAAACCCAGATGGATGTACATTATTCTTTACTTCTCATAATCTTCAGAATCAGCTGCATTTTCTCAGTTACCCAAAAGAAAAGAAAAACTGTCACATAGAGCTATAATAATTCTAGATTTACAAAAGTGGAAAATAGCAGGGAAAACATAACCTGAATATATGGTCTCTCTGCAGATGATTTCCCAAACATTATCAGTCCAGTAAAAAATGAAAATAAATTCACCTATACCTGCCCACACAGCTTGCCATTGTCTTCCACTTGACCTGCTAAGAGCTGGCAAATATGCAATTAAGCCTGACCGCACACTCCCATGAATTTCAACCTCCTTAGATCCACTCCATCAAAGCAGCTGCATTTCCACATGGCTTGTCTCCTTGATTAAGAGTCAATGAAAGGAGATGAACTTTGGGAATTTTATTTTCTACCCCTCTCTGCAAACAGTCCTGCCATTTATTTACCTCTATCAATTCCAAATCTTTTTTCAATACACAAGGTACTGAGCAGGTATCACTTTCAAGTAGATTTTGAAAGTTGGTGTAAAGATTTATTTTTGATGTTACAGTTAAATACAGTAAATCAACAATACTCTTACTCAAGGATAAGTTGTTTTTCACATTATAAATGCTACAGCTATCATTAAAAAAAATATGCTAGTTTACACTGTTCACAAACAATACCCAACTATACATCTCCTCACAGTCTGATGATTTGTATGAATTCAAAAAAGTCTGAGATTGTATAGCTGATATTAAAAATTGGATAAATTTTTATTGCTATATTCAGAAAAAACAAAAATCTAGGGCTGGGCGATATTGCAAAAAAAGAAATATATATATATCACAATATGATGTTTGAATATTTTTTTTACAATCCATTTAGGAATATTAGGATTTCGTTTGTCTTTTATTTAACCACTTTATTTTAATTTATTTTTAAGGCAAATAGTTTAAATAGTCAAAAACAAAAATATTCAAACAAAATATCTCATCTCATCATAATAATATAAACATAAGTGTTAAAGAGACTCTTAAACGTGATAAATAAAATGTTACAAAGTGTGTGCAATGAAAAAGTGCAAACTTTAAGCTCTGAATAATAATGATACAGTAACCCTCAAACTCTGTAAACAAAACAAATTATGATAATCAAATCTGAGCTTTCAAGTAAAAGAACTAACCATCATTATTCAAATACACACTGCAACATTACAAATTGTTGGAAATATCATGCACTTTGCGCTCTGAGCTCCGCTGCCGTCTTTTTGTAACTAAGTGACCATCAACCATTTTCTCAGAGGATGACAAACGGACAAACAGCTCCAATACAAGTTTATGGAGAAAAGTAAAAAGCACTGCAGTGTTTGGGTGCTCCTTGTTAGTCTGAGGTATTTAGTCTACCGTTATTACTGAAATGTGTATATTCCATGCAAAGTGTGAAGCAGATTGGTTAGTTCAATTCAATTCAATTCAAGTTTATTTATATAGCGCTTTTTACAATGTGGATTGTGTCAAAGCAGCTTAACATGTTCTAGTAAAGTCCTACTTCCATAGTTCTACTTACATAAATTGCGGTGCACTCACGGCATTCGGAAAAGTTCAGATGTTTTTTTTTACTAGGTGTACCTTGAAAAGTGTTCCCCTGGCTCCTCCATTGGAAATGACAAACTTGCACCCTAAGCTTAATGCCGTTGTTTCCAAGGTGCTCGCTCAGCAGCCACATTTTAATAAATCTATATCACTTGATGATTAAACTATCACTTGATGAAATCCCTTGTTCAGTTCAAGAATTTGGGGGTTATGTTTCACAGCAAACTGTCATTTGAAGTCCAAATTTCCAGAATCCATAAAACTTATCACATGCAGTCACATTATAAATTCAGAGACACGATTACTCAGGTACACTCTGTAGTGCAATCTTCTGGTTAAGTATTGTTATTCTTGCAACAACAACAACAACAACAAAACTATTTTCCAAGGGTGTTGTGCTACCCTTTCTTCAAAATAAGTTGTAGCACCTAACCCAATTCAGAGGCTGACTGAAGGGGCATACTAACACAAGTACTGGACTAACCATAAGACTCCTCTGCTGAGTCAGGCTGCAGCGGGTCCCAGGTAGGGTAGTGTAGCACATGCAGCATCAAGCCATCTCTTCCCAATTTGCCTGTTATTACCCAATACACAGGAACAGACAGGCTCAGAGATTGTGGAATCTTGTGAATGTGCTGGTATGATTTAGAATGAGTCTCCCACAGTATAGCTCTCCTTGCTGTCTTGACAAGGCAATGACATCCAGTATGCTTCAGAGCTTCCAAAGCTGTGGGTTCACTACACGTAAGGGCTCAATGTGGAAACAGGACACAGCAATGCCACCACTATAGCTTCCTCCTTCAAATGCAGTGCTTGCCGTTTCTCGACCAGGATGCAAACACTGTTAGGAACACATATGTATTCATCTTAAGTGAAATTTACCTCAGCTGATTTGAGCAGTTTGATGGGATCTTGCACCAGTACTGCAATGACTACAGATAAATCCTACACGGGTATGAGTAATGTTTAACCTTTATCCTGAGTAAGGTTTAACCTCTTGCCAAGTTAGGACGATTCTACTGGCCCACTGCGATTAGGGGCCCCCTGAGACATTATCACACCAGCCCCACTGAATGTCCGTGACACGCTACCCCCACCCCCCACTCAACCACTCAAAAGCCATTGTCATAGGGCCCGTGCCGGCCAGCGGCGCCCCTGGTATCATGCAATACAACAATAAACTTACTAATCTGAGGAAACCATTTGTTTAGCTGTCTTCATTATCCATTCTGAGCCCCCTTCTTTAGGGTCTGGTTTGGGGATATAACATCTGTTATTTGCAGATGATGGTGTCCTGTTAGCTCCATCAAACATGGAACTTCAGTATGCACCGGGATGGTTTGCTGCCGAGTGTGACGCAGCAGGGATGAGACTTAGCACCTCAACGTCTGAGGCCATGGTGCACAACTGGAAATGTTGGAGGAGAGTCCTTGCCCCAGGTGGAGTAGTTCAAGTATCTTGGGGTTTTGTTGACAATGGATTGTTACAGTGGAGCTCTCAACTTACTGGTCAATCTAGGTTAATACACCTTCATGAGCTTTGGGTCATGACTTAAAGGACAAGATCTCATATACAAGCAGTTGAAATGCGTTTCCTTCACAGAATGACAAGGTCTACCCTTAAATGACAGATTGAGGAGTTCTGTCACCTGAGAGTAGTTCGAAGTAGAGGCACTGCTTCTTTACATTGAGAGAAGCTAATTGAGGTGACTGTTTTGGAGGGAATAGCCAGAACAGGCTGGGTCTATGTCTATGTCTGACATAGAGACTATGTCTCTCTGCTTGCATGGGAATGCCCCTGGAGGAGTTGGAAGAAGTGTCTGGGGAGAGGTAAATCTTGGGTTCCCTGCTGAGAATGCTGCCCCAATGACCCTGACCCAGATAAGTGATTATAAGTGACATATATTTTTTAGAACATTTCAGTTGTCAGAAAATAGACCAGAGAAATGGAGGTGAGTGTTTTTAAAACAAGGCTTATGAGGTTGCCTGATAATTTAGTCATGATATATGATGGTAAATGAACTTGACTTGCTTTCTTTAACCTTCTGTCCTTGAAGGAGGCTTGCCTTGAGCTATGCAGACAAACCCCCCAGTTGAGTGTACTCCTGTAGTGGAAGAGTGTTTAGGTGGAGTATAAGGGGAGGTGGGGTGGGATGCCGGAAAAATAATTCTCAGCTGACAAAGTGCATTATATACTCCTTATATACCACCCATGTGATAATGATTAGCATGCCTGAATAATTAGGCTCCTCCCAAACCTACGTTGTGAACTTAATTTTATCAAAACAAAATTAGTAATTTAAATCAAAACTATTTCAGAACAAAATATCATTAAATCTAAGCAATAAAAATTGAAAATAAAATTCTGAGCCAAATAAACAGGCAAAAATATAAACAAACAAAAACTAAACTTTGAGCGGTAACTTCATAAAGGCAAGCGGGATGCACAAGTAGGGAGTTCCGGCAGGTAAGTATCAGGGTAGAGTCAGGTAGTGACAACAAAAGTTAATTCAGCACTAGTGACTAGAGCACCTCTTGAGGTCTGGGGAGTGAGGTGTATCTGCACATCACTCACTAGCTGGCTTGTGTTACATTTACTTGCTACATCCATATCACCGTGCAGCCCAAGGCCAATCACCAACGGAGGCTAAGCAGGGCTGAGTCTGGTTAATACCCAAATAGGAGACTAAATTAGAAAATAGGTTGCTGCTGGAATTGGTGATAGTGAGGCCAGCAGTGGATGCTCACCCTGTTGTCTGTGTCCTAAATCACCAGTATAGTGATGGGGACACTATACTGTCAGTGAGCACCATCTTTCGGATGAGAAGTTCCTGACTCTCTCACTTCTTGTAAAGAGCAGGGCTGTAACTGCAGTGTCTTGGCAAAAAACCCACCATCGGCCCTTACCCATCATGGCCTCCCAAACATCCCCATCCACAGAATTGGCTGTATCTCTGTCTCTCCTTTCCACCTGCAGCTGATGTGTGGTGAGCAGACTGGCGCCATTATCCTGTGGCTGGCATCGCATCATCCAGGGGCATGGTACATACAGGTAGTAATGTGGAGAGACCCCCTCACACAATTGTAAAGCACTTTGGGCACTTTTATGGCAATATACAACAAATGTGCTTTATGTATATAGATTTGCATTAATTACTTGGTGGCAATATTTGCAATGCCTGCTAGGCAGTTAATCTAAGGCCAAATCCTATCTAAATGATTGGGGGAGTCCTAAAAGATCACAATATATATTTTATTTGCAGCACAGACACAATGCATGTCTGCCACAATGCATTCCTGCCTCTCTCTTCCTTGACTGAGTGTGAGTTTTGAGATATTCTACAGTAAGTTAGCAGTTCATGCATTGCCACTGTAAACTTAAGCACTCGATGCAGAAGTCAATTCAGCCTTAGTGACTAGAGCACCTCTTGAGGTCTGGGGAGTGAGGTATATCTGCATATCACTCACTAGCTGGCTTGTCTTACATTTACTTGCTACATCCATATCAGTTAATATAAGGCCAAGTCCCATCTAAATGATTGGGGGAGTCTTAAAAGATCACAATATATATGTGATGTGCACAATGTGCCTGCTAAACATCAAGCAAATCTATACAGATCACTACATTTGATATACCGTATATTTATATTTTACAGGATCTAAATTTATCTGTAATGATTAACCCATGTAAGACATAAAAAGTTATTATACCCTTAAAATATGCAGTGATGCCCTCTGCCAATGCATTTATGAAATTAACAGTTGGATGTGCCAAAACGTTCTTCAGTTAAACAAAGAGAAAACTGAAGTCATTGCATTTGGGAACAGAGATGAGGTTCTCAAAGTAAATGCGTACCTTGACACTAGGGCTCATACAACAAAAAAATCAAGTCAAGAATCTTGGTGCGATTCTTAGTCTTAGTCTTAGTAGTCATGTTAAATCAGTAACTAATGTAGTGAATTAGCTCAAAGGGAATTGAAGATTAATTTGAACGGGGCTTCAAAAGAATCGACTCTTCAAGTCCAAACAAACTAATCATCCAGCGATTGTTCAAACGGATAGTTGACTTCAATTACGGCTATTGCTATCAAAAATAAAAATAAAAACCCATTTATGTTTAAGCAGGGTAGCAAGATCGAAGTTTAAGACACTAGATTCATAAACATGCACAGGCACCTTTCTTTGTACAAAATGAGACTTTATTGACTAATCTAACAGAAACTAACATCTAACACAAACACACATTCATTCAAGTGTAGATAAAAGTAAATAAAAAAAAGAGCTTGAGAGAGTGTAATGATGGAAAAACCTTGGATTTTGCAAGACCAAACCAAGCAAACCAAAAATAATCAATTTAACCCTTCTATGGTCTCTTTAGGGGTACATTTAGTTTACACCAGTTCAGTGGTAGTCTGGAAGTGTTACTTGCATTCCTTTTGTGATGTGAAGAACTCCCTCTGTTGAGTACGTGGTTAGCTGGTGTTCAGTTCTTTTGTCCTCGCGAGGCTTGGAGTGGGG
Organism: Danio choprae; assembly: GCA_903798125.1. Classification (NCBI taxonomy): domain Eukaryota; kingdom Metazoa; phylum Chordata; class Actinopteri; order Cypriniformes; family Danionidae; genus Danio; species Danio choprae. The sequence goes on from CAIGQW010054451.1 coordinate 3,041,388, forward strand.
TGGAGTCTGTCGTTTCAAGTTTTGAGGCGGCAAAACGGGCCGGTTGTGTGGACTTGTGGTTTCGCGGCGTACTAAACTTAAGTAGACTCTCAATGGGAAGAAAGAAAGAAAGAAAGGTATCGGAGATGAGAATGTCTGAACTTGCGATTAACCAATTTTTTTGGTCTGGGTCCCCGTCTTTTAGAGTCTGGGGTCTCTGGGGTCTCCCGGCAGTCCTCTGGCGGTTCTCTGGTGGTTCTCTCTCCTGGGCGGTGGCTTTTGGCACAAGCTTTTATAAGGATGGTTTTGTACCCTCCCTCCAGAGCCAAGTTGACCATTTAAAAAGTTTAACTCCCCCGAGGCACGTTTTATAGTCTTTGTTTCAGAGCCTGGTGATTTGCATAGCGTTCTGGTAGTAAACTGATGCAGGAATGTTCAAGTTTCTTAAAATGTTAATACGTTGCACACATATTAACATGAAATGTAAACAATCGTTCAGTACACCAAATTAGCTTTGCAGGGACTTCAAACATGAACTATCTATGATCTTGTTTAGAGTTAAACATTGATTGCAGAAGTAATTAAACCATAATATTAATACATGAGCAAGAGACTTCAGAAAACACCTGATTACACGTAAAGAGAGAATACAAGTTTACATTAAAAACATCAGTCTTAAGCAATGAGCGTATAGAAGTTTTGACCAGATCTCTGTGTGTCCAGATTTGAGCACATTTCTTTGTGTCATAAATACCTTGGAATCGGATTACAACTGACCATTCAGTCTTTTCTGGATGGGAGAAGCTGACACTGTGTTTGCTGACGCATTTGTTAAATAAAAGCAAAATAATTATGCATCTGATCGGCCATATTTGTTACACTAAATTAACATTCTATCATCTCAAAAACATTGCAAGACTTGTTGATGCAATTTGAGATGCTTTGTTTCCAGTGATACTCGAGAAACTTGTTAACACTTTTATCACCTGCATTACTATAATGGACTCTTCACTGGCCTTTCCAAAAAGACGCAAAAAGTTGCAGCTCTTCCAGAACGCTGCTGCCAGGATTCTGACGAGAACCAGAAAATCAGAACACATTACACCTGTTCTCAGGTCTTTACACTGGCTCCCAGTTACATTCAGAACAGATTTGGAAGTTTATTATTTGTTCATTAATCACTAAATGGCCTAGAACAGTGTTTCTCAACCACGTTCCTGGAAGCCCACCACCACTGCATGCTTTGGATGTCTCCTTTCCCTGTTACACTCATTACACCCGTCTCTGCTAATGAGCTAATGATCTGAATCAGGTGTGTTTGGTAAAGGAGACATGGATAATGTGCAGAGCTGGTGAGTCTCCAGGAACGTGGTTGAGAAACACTGGCTTAGATCTTCAATACATTGCAGATATGCTTACCGAATACAAATCTAGCAGATCACTCATTAATTAGACATTTCAAGAGTTCAATCAAAGCAGGGTAAATCTGCTTTCAGCTACTATACCCCCCACTGCTGAAACCAACTTCCAGAAATGATCAAATGTGCTCCTGTATTAGGCACATTCAAATCAAGATGTAAAATGCATCTGTTTAGCTGTGCCTTTACTAAATGAGCACTGTGCTACATCTTACAGATTGCACTATTTCTTTCTTTTTTATTTTCTCTTTTCATTAGCTTTAAACCTGTTTTAACACATTATTAATCTGTTGTTAATAAGTTTTGTTCTTTATTGTTTGTAATTTCTTATATTTGTATTTTATGTTCATATAAAGCATTTTGAATTACCATTGTGTATGGAATGTGCGTTATAAATAAACCTGCCTTGCCTTTCCTTAAAACTGCCAAAGCATAAACCACACATGAACAATTCGTCAACAACCAACAGTTGGGTTTGTCCATATTTGATACATCCATGGCTTGCAAAATACATATTGGGTTACTTTTTTTAGAGTGTACTATAGATATGGAATCTCTGACCAAGTTTGTTTGCTATCTTCCATGCCTGTATCACACTTTGTTTTCTGTCAAATAACAGTTGCTTAAATGCAGTTGGGTAAATGTCCTGTGGGCATTAAACAAACTTTGAATTTAGAAATTTCCTGAATATCTGCAAACACAACCTATTTTATATGTTTTGGTAGAAACACACAGATTGCATACAGTCCCTTAAATATGTGTGTAGACATATTTTATAAATATTTTAACTATTGCCTTGAATGTGAACTTACCCTAAACTTAACATTACTCTAGCATTGTTTTGAAAACACTGCTTGAAATTCTAGTTATTGTTAATGAGCTTAGTAACTCTCAAGCTGCACTTTAAGTGCAAAACATGAGCAAGATGAGCTCATTTTTGAGGCCAGGTACCTTGTCACTTGCCTTAAGGCTCTGCTGTGTGTGCACTCAGGCTGATTTGGCATGTGTCCGGGCTCATTGTCTGCCGAGCCTGTAGCCTCTCTCTCCTCTTGCACTCTGTAAGCAGGCAGCGTGAATCTCTCGATCCCATAACCCCCTACATAGCCATGACTGGAGGTTTTTGTGGAATGAGAAAATTTTAAAAAGACTGAGTTCAGTGCCACTTTGAGTACTGTTAACAAGGTGTAGGCCTGTAGGCTCTTCCAGACTGCATGCAGCCAATGCTTAGCAGCTAGGCTCTTTGTGGTGATGAAGCAACTGTGTAGTTTGTGTAAGTTCTGTCACATGCTCATCAGGCAATTTATCAGAGCAATGAAGATTTTATTTAATTTACAAAGGCATGTTCAAAGGAGGCGACATGGTGGCTCAGCACTGTCACCTCACAGCAAGAAGGTCACTGGTTCGAGTTCCAGCTGGATCAGTTGGCATTTCTGTGTGGAGTTTCCGCCGTGTGCTCCGGTTTCTCCCACAGTCCAAAGACATGCACTATAGGTAAATTGAATAAACTAAATTGGGCGTAGTGTATGTGTGTGAATGAGTTCGTATGGGTGTTTCCCTGTACTGGGTTGCAGCTGGAAGGGCATCCACTGTGTAAAACATATGCTGGATAAGTTGGTGGTTCATTCCGCTGTGGTGACCCCTGATGAATAAGGGGACTAAGCCGAAGGAAAATGAATGAATGAATGAATGTTCAGAGGAAGGCCATGATTGACTGCTTAAGGTGTTTAAAGTAGTCTAATGCACCATAATTTCCTTTCATAAACAACCTCTATACCACTTTCTTATTTTACACTAGACACTGAACTTAAAGTCGGAATTAAATCAAAATGTACTCTTCTTATCTTTTACGTGCTTGTTATAAACAGCGTCTGTACACTTCATTATTTGGTAAAAATGTATTTGCCCTTAGAATCTTTAATCAATTATGATAACCTCCCCCCCCCCCCCCCCCTTTAAATGACTTCTTCACTTCTGGAGGTGGTATCAGAGCATGATACATTTCTGCTCTGCCTTCATCCATTCATGAGTCTTCTTTCATTTTGTCAGCAACACCCATCTTCCAACAATCCAAACGGTTCCCATTACAAAATCATGCACTGCCCTACAGTTTTTCTCATTTCAGAATTGTTTAAATTGGAGGTATGTCATGATAGAGGAAAAAAAGTACAATCTTAACTTCCATTTCATGGTGACTTTAAGAAAGCTCTTAGTAACTCAAAGAAATCTCTGCCTGGCTCATTGGGGTTGAAAAACTGGTATAGTTGTTTCTGGTTACATTATATTGGCAAAAGTTTTGAGACATTCCTCCAAACTATTCTCGGTGTTCCAATCCCTTTCATGGCCACAGGTGTATAAAATCAAGCACATGCAGAGTGCCTCTACAAACATTTGTGAAAGAATGGTTCTGTTTAAACTTGGTCACTTCAAGCATTTTTTTTCTGACTGGATAGCTATCTGTGAAAAGGGCAAGAGTAAATGCAACATAGGAAATGCTCATTATGAAAAAGTAGCCCTATATACTTTTCTGGAGAAGGCGAATTATGTAGCCAGAAGTATGTATGGCTGCATTTCGTCTTTAAAATGAATGCTACAGGGCGGTATGACACTGTTCCTTTTCGCGCTTACCAGCTGACCTCTTACCTCCATATGGATGGCTTTCCCACTGTTACGTTTGTCCAGTAGCGTGCCATTTTGTCAAGAGTTGAACAGTTTTTAAAAGACAGTAAAATTTTAATAAAGAGACTAATTGGAGACTGGAACAAAAACTAAACAGAATGGAATAGAGTGGTAATGCTTGGTTGAGATAAGAAAAATTTAAATTAGAAGATTGTAAACCTCTGTATAATGCTGATGAAGAAATGCTATATGGGAAAGAAGAATTGTGGCAAAAAAGAGAAAATTGTGATGGATGTATGGAAAATTTCCAGAATGAACAGAGGGATATATGGAAAAACTATATGTGTATTTTAAAAACGAGAACATGTTGGAGGAACTGCACAAGACTTTAACAGCGAAAGCATGTCACGTTTTTAAAGAAATGAACTAGAAAATACCAAGGTTTTAACGTTTCTTCTGATATTTTTACGAATTGTTTTGTAATGTTTTTTAATGTATAAATTGTATATGAAATTTCTTTAATAAAAAAAAAAAAAAAAACGTCGGTGGACTTGAGACGCAGAGAGGAGTTGACCATGATGATGGAGTTCGAGTCCAGCGAAGAACAGTTCCAGAAAGTGGGTAAGTCAAAAACAGAAGCTAAAAAATAAAATAAACAAGTACATAACAGGGTGAGAATGGGGTAAAATCTGAAAACGTGGTAAAAATCAAAAGCTTTTTAAAATTGACGGTTGGGTTTAGGTAAGTGGGTGGCCGGGCGGGTCAATCGGTGCTTTTGGCAACACTATTGGTTGAGTTTAGGAAAGGAGGAGGGTGGGTCAGTCAAACGGTAAGTCAGTCAGTCGACAGCGGCCTTTGGTGGATTTACGCGAGAACAGCAGGTGCAAATGGCACTTGTGAGAGAAATTTGAGGTCTCAAAAAGCATACAAAGCTGGATTCATGAAAACAAACCTGCAAAAAAAACGTACCTCCTGGGATGCTCTCCAGAAATGTATAGTTGGCGCTTTCCAGAAATGTATATTGTATGTTTTCAGAATGAGCCTGGGTTGTGTAAATGGCCTCCAAAACACATTCGAGATGGATATGAATCTGATCACTCCAAACACTTCAGGAGGTGGGTGTACACATTCCACATGAAACTGAACAGGTCTTAACACATCTGGTTGTTGAAACTACATATGTAAAGTTTATTCATTCATTCATTTATTCATTTTCTTTTCGGCTTAGTCCCTTTATTAATCAGGGGTCGCCACAGCGGAATGAACCGCCAACTTATCCAGCATATGTATACGCAGCGGATGCCCTTCCAGCTGCAACCCATTACTAGGAAACATCCATACACTCATTCACACACATACACTATGGACAATTTAGCCTACCCAATTCACCTATAGCACATGTTTTTGGACTCTGGGGGAAACCGGAGCACCCGGAGGAAACCCACGCAAACATGGGGAGAACATGCAAACTCCACACAGAAATGCCAACTGACCCAGCCGGATGTAAAGTTTAGTCCTCCAGAAATAATAATCATAATTAAAAATAAATGTGAGAGTGTGTGTGTGTGTGTGTATAGGCTATATGACAGTCAGATATGATAATAATACCACTAATGTAAAATGCAAAGGCAATGACACAGATGTTTGTTTCACTTGTTGTTTCACTTGTTGTTTTCATCTCTGTGAATGGATAGGAAAAATAGAAATATATAGCATTTTGCATCATTTGTTTTTTGAAGAGGATATACAAAAGGTGAACCCTTTAGTTTTGTCTTGCGCATTAGTGATGGGAAGTTCAGATCATTTTACAGACTCGGACCTTTGAGTCTCGTTCATTGAGATGAACGAATCTTTTTTTGAGTCATTTTGTTCAATTTGCTAAAATATTATTAAAATATTATGAGTTGCTTCCAAACTCATCTACAACTACGCCAAACATTGATCACACCAGTCAAGAAGTAATAACTAGAATGCTATAAGAAAGTTAAAATAATCATTTATTGTTTACCTGGTGTTTTGTCTATGATTATGTCAGCTCACCTCTTCTGACAGGTCTTCAAATTTGGGTGGTTCATTCACGTCACGCAGACAGTCCCATATAGGCTTAACCAATGCACACAGTCTGAGCCAAAAGGAGCCATGATTAGTTCACCTTTCGAGTCTTTTAGTTTTTGAGACGTTCATTCATCATGTGACAGCATGTAAAAAAATCGAGGACTTGAGAAATGAATGGATCAAATCTTTTTCCGGCTCTAAATGCATATGATTGGCTTCTGTCTTTCACGTGATGAACAAACAACTCAAACCTTCTACTCCACCTGCACAAATGTGCTTGTGAGCAAATGAATGAATTACTCCCTGAAGAGAGGACTCATCGTTCTCGAGTCATACAAAAGATTTGTTCAAAATGAATGAACCGTTTAGGAACAACCCATCACTACTGCGCATATCTGTACAACAAAAAAATGCTGTTTCATTTAGCCTATTATGACAGTATTGCTAAATTGCTAAGGCTGCTGTGTGTTTTGATGTTTTACTGGAACACAAGTTAAGTACAAAGCCTGTAATTGACATATAAAAGAATGTGTATGCTGAATAAGACATATAACTTAGGTTCCTGGGGGCGTCACGGTGGCGCAGTGGGTATCACGATTGCCTCACAGCAAGAAGGTCGCTGGTTCAAGCCTCGGCTGGGTCAGTTGGCATTTCTTTGTGGAGTTTGCATGTTTTCCCCGTGTTCGCGTGGGTTTCCTCCGGGTGCTTCGGTTTCCCCAACAAGTCCAAAGAAATGCACTGTAGGTGAATTGGGTAGGCTAAATTGTCCATAGTGTATGTGTGTGAATGAGAGTGAGAGTATGTGGGCGTTTCCCAGTGATGGGTTGCAGCTGGAAGGGCATCCGCTGCATAAAACATATGCTGGATAAGTTGGCGGTTCATTCCGCTGTGGCGACCCCAGATTAATAAAGGGACTAAGCCGAAATGAAAATGAATGAATGAATGAATAAATGAATGAATGAAAATTAAAAATAATAATTGAATAAGTGTAAAATACACAGCATTTTAAGTTGATGTAACCTAGTTAAATGTGCATGTATAGTGAGATTTGGAGATCGTAATCATATCTGTTTAGTGAAGAAGCATGTATGTGGCCAAATGTAAATGGAACTGTTTTAACAAATCAGATAGCTATCCAATCATAAAATTCATAAAGTGACCAGGTATAAACAGGCCCAATGGATCGCTCGCCGGAGCTCAGTGAATTCAAGTGTGGTACTGTGATATGTTTCCAACTTTGCAATTAGACCATTTATGAAATTTCCTCATTTCTAAATATTCCATGGTCAACTGTTACTGGTAATATAACAAAGTTAAAGCAACTGGGAACAGCAATTCAGCCACGAAGTGGTAGACCGTGTGAAATCATAGAGTGAGGTCAGCACATACAGAGGCGCACAGTTGCAGAGTCAATAGATACAGCCCTTCAAACTTCATGTGGCCTTCAAATTAGCTCAAGAACAGTGGGTAGAGAGCTTCATGGAGTGGGTTTCCGTGGCTAGCCCAAGGATCCCCAGCGGGCTGAGAGGGCAGGCCCATTGAGAGTTTGCTCATTGGCAAAATGCTGGCCCCTTAGTCAACTAGCTCCCAGGAAGCCCTTACTAGGCCCACACTGTGACTGCACTATAATCTACAACAATAAATCTGTTTCAGCATAAATACATTTTGGTTCAGGCATTGTACATATGGATTTATTTGTTTTCATAATGCCATTCCAACCCATGTGGCTTTATTCATGGCATGGACCAGTTAATGTAGGTAAAATAGTAGGTAACAAAGATTAAATTAGTTCAGATTTTAGCTGTGTGAGAGGTTTTTACACAAAAATAACTGTGGTAGGGAAGGTTTATTCACAAACATTCATTGGGCTTTAAAACAACAAAATAAAACAAGAAAATCTGTTCAAAAAGCATACAGTTTGATGTGCCACACCCTAAAACAGTCCAACAAACAAAGTGTTCTTTAAAAGTCTCAAAGTGATAGACTACTAGTGTATTCACAATCCAAAATGATGATAATACCTAAGCTGACAAGAATATTCTGGAAAGGAGAGTCCAGACAAAGGAAATTCCACAATCCAGAAACTTTTGGAAGCTATTAGTAGCCCTCTTGTGTTGGGCATGCTGTTCTCTGTATATTGTTTCCTGCTTTGTCAGGTTTTTACCCATACTTCTCTTAAGGATATACACACACTGGCAGCATGGTAAAATGTGTTTCTCATATGGCAGTGTTTTCCCAGAGATGGGTTGCAGCTGGAAGGGCATCCGCTGCGTAAAACATATGCTGGATAAGTTGTCGGTTCATTCCGCTGTGGCGACCCCAGATTAATAAAGGGACTAAGCCGAAATGAAAATGAATGAATGAATATGGCAGTGTCACTCACATACAAGTCTTCCATGAACAGAAATCAGGGGAGGGACCATTTCAAATCTTCAATTTTAATTCTTCAAACTTCCAGTCCATCCTGTGCCAGCGTGGGCCTAATGAGGGCTCCCTGGGGGCTAGGGGACGGGTGCCCATGCAGGGCCAACACTAATAGACCAGTGTTTTGCCATTGAGCAATTTCTCAAGAACCCTACACTCACACTCTGCTCTGGTTCCGAACAGGCTGGCCCACATTAGGCCATCATGGGATTAATGTGGGCTGTCCACTAGTGTGGGCTACTCAAACAGAGCCCATAGTGAGCCAGCAATTGAGTTATATCCTGCACTGGGCCTGTAGATGTAGTGTGAGTTGACCTTAGCCTTAGCCTAAGTTGTCAAATCCAGCATGGGCCCTGCATGAGCATGTTTGCTGGGTTTACATCACCAAGTGTTGGATGCAGTAGTGTAAAGAATGTCATCACTGCACAGGTCTGGATTTCAAGGAGAATGGTACTTGCCTGACTACATTTTGCCAAGCATAAGGTTTGGGTTGGAAGCTTGGCCCCTTAGTATCAGTAAGGAACACTTCATGCTTCAGCATACCAAGACATTTTGGACAATTTCATTCTTCCAAATTTGTAGGAGAAATATGGGAATGGCCCCTTCCTGATCTTACATGACTGCGCCCCAGTACATTAAGCAAGATCCCTGAAAACATGGATGAGTTGGTTTGGCATAGAGTTATTTGACTGGCCTGCACAGTCCTGACCTCAACCCGACAGAACACAGTTGGGATAAATTAGAATTAGAGCTGAGACAATAGGGTAGGTAAGCTCCATAATTAACTGTACAAATTGAGATTGGGATGTCACTAAATGTGCATGAAAAGGTAGATATACAAAAATGTTTTGCATTATGGTGTTTTCGTTGTTGTTGTTGTTTCGTAAAAGCAAAAAGTCACGAAGAGGCCAATCTGAAAAACGAGCCATTGTTTTGTAGTAAACACATGCTTTAAAAAAATACAAGTCAATTTTTTATTTTCTTTCTTTTTTTTTATGCAGAACAGTGTTGAGATCTCACAGTATGTATGTGCTATTTGTAGAAGGCATAAGGCAACCAAACTTAAATCAGCTAATATTAAAAGATTAGTTCACCTAACAAAGACAATTCTGTTATTTACTCACTCTTAAATCCTTCTTACCAAACCCACGGGCTCATTCTGAAAACATAGCCCTATGCACATTTCTGGATGCCGTGAATTACGTGGGCAGAGGTATGTAAGGCTGCATTTCATTTTTTAAATGAACACTACAGGGCGGTATGACACTGTTCCTTTTCGCGTTTACCAGCTGACCGATTACCTTCGTATAGACGGCTTTCCCGCTGGTTGTCCCTTCAGCTCACCATGTACGTCGGCGGACTTGAGACGCAGAGAGGAGTTAACCACGACAGACGGGGTTCGAGTTATATTTTCTGGAAAAAATGGTTCCAGAAAGCAGGTAAGACAAAAACAGAATCCAAAAAATTAAATAAACAAGTAAATAACAGGGTGAGAATGTGGTAAAAATTTTTAAATGTGGTAAAAATTTCTTTTCCCTAGATTGCTTTTGAAAATTGTTGGCTGGGCTTAGGGAAGTGGGTGGGCGGGTCAATCAATAAAAATGGTTGGGTTTAGGGAAGGAGGAGGGTGGGCCAGTCGAGCGGTTAGTCAGAGGTTCAGTAAGTCAAACAGTCAATCAACAGCGGCCTCTGGTGGGTTAACGCGAGAAGAGCAGTCGCGGGAGAAATTTGAGATCTCAAAAAGCATACACAGCAGCCTCTGGTGGATTCGAGAAAACAAAACTTGCAAAAAAAACTTACCTCCCAGGACGTATTTTGCGGTCTCCAGAATTGTATCCAGAGGTACATTTTCAAAATGAGCCGTGGTTGAAACAAAGAGTCACTTTCATTTCTGGAGGAGATTCACCATCAAGACCAAGTTGTGAATTACTTCAGAAGAACAGCTCGATCAGACGATCATTATCCAGAGGATGTGTAGAACGGCCATAAATGAGGTTGGTGTCGTGATCTCATTCTGTTCGAGTGCTCATGCGCATTAGCTTGGGCAACCTGAAAAAATGCTGATTTTGTTTGATTTGAACATTTAGAAATAAAACTTAAGACACAGTTGTTGTTTAATTTTATTGGTGATTACAAATATGTAATGTAATCGTAAGCTTGGCGAATAGTTTTGAAGAATGTGATGTTTCCATATTCAGACAGAATGCTTGAGCATACTGCCCGAGAGGAGCCACCAAGTGAAAAGACCTGCCTTAAAGGGACTTTGATAAAACTTAACAAATTATTATTAATGTATCTTTAAAAATCTACAAATATAGAGGAAACACTATTGTAAGCGTTTACTAGTTAACTTCTAGAACATTACATAATGTTACTTGCAGATGACTGATGTACAAATGACTTTAACATGTTATAAACAGGTTTGTTAGATTAGATTCAATTATTTATTCACTTTTCAAATGTTGTCAAAATGCTAACATACAATTGAATAACTCATAACCACGTTGTTATTTTTTTTGCCTATGCATACAGGCCATAAAAATACTAAATGATTAATGGTAAATGTTTATAAATGCTTAAAAAAATAGGAATTGCTTAAACTTTAGATGCCAAACATGAACAAATAATTAATGAAAGATTTATAAAGATGATAAATAAACGATGATTTGTAAAGCAGTGTTAAAAATGTTCAAACCTAAAATCTGGAGCTATTACTTTCATTTCTTATATTGATGCTCACATTCAGTCTTAGACAGTTCACCAAAGGACATTTTCCAAGGTTTTCTGATTCGTGAGCTGTCTGCACACATTTGTAGAGTTGGTTGGGAAGCCAGTTAAAATGAGTGTTGGATGAAGAATGCACACAGAGTCTCGAATGCTGTTTTAAGTTAGAAATAGAGCTTTGAATGAGACTCTGAACACAC
>CAIGQW010054451.1:3053851-3093621 GCA_903798125.1 Danio choprae
GTGTGTGTGTGTGTGTGTGTGTGTGTGTGTGTGTGTGTGTGTGTGTGCATGTTTTCTTAGATTGTCCTGTTAGAAAAATGTAGCAATTACATACAGTCAGGGACTTATCCTGCCATCATGAGTCATTGCTCACCTCTTTTATGTTGAATCCTGCCGTCTTCAAAACACGTCCAATCTCTTGTTCCCAGTTTTGTCTGCGTCTGAGCATACTGTGACAATTACAGACTTACAATGATTCACAAAGATCTTTTATTCACCATATTCAGTTCAGACTGTAAGATAAAATACGATAAGAAAAACATGTTCAAATGAAGAGTTCAGATGGAAGTGCAATCTAAAATCTTCTATGCGTTTTTATTTTCAGCCTTCTTATGTTCAGTTATTTCAATGTAAAGGCAATGCTTAGAACCTATTCATCTCCATAAAAAGTAAATGACTAAACTTACACAAAGAAATGGGGTGACACGGTGGCTCAGTGGTTCGCACTGTCGCCTCACAGCAAGAAGTTCGCTGGTTCAAGTCGGTTGGCACTTCTGTGGGGAGTGTGCATGTTCTCCTCGTGTTTGCGTGGGTTTTCTCCAGGTGCTCCGGTTTCCCCCACAGTCCAAAGACATGTGGTATACAGTGCATCCGGAAAGTATTCATAGCGCTTCACTTTTTTTCACATTTTTTTTTTTGCTACAGCCTTATTTCAAAATGGATTAAATTAATTTATTTTATGCAATTCTACACACAATACCCCATAATGACAATGTGAAAAAAGATTTTTAAAAATTATTAAAAATAAAAACCATGGAAAATCACATGTACATAAGTATTCACAGCCTTTGCCGTGAAGCTCTAAATTGAGCTCAGGTACATTCTGTTTCCACTGATCATTCTTGAGATGTCTCAGCAGCTTCATTGGAGTTCACCTGTGGTCAATTCAGTTGATTGGACATGATTGAAAAGGCATACACCTGTCTATATAAGGTCCCAGGGTTGACATTGCATGTCAAAGCACAAACCAAACATGAAGACAAAGGAATTGTCTGTAGACATCCGAGACATTATTGTCTCGAGGCACAAGGCTGGTGAAGGTTACAGAAAAATGTTCCAATGAGCACAGTGGCCTCCATCATCTGTAAGTGGAAGATGTTTGGAACCACCAGGACTCTTCCTAGAGCTGGCCAGCCATCTACTGAGTGATCGGGGAGAAGGGCCTTAGTCAGGGAGGTGATCAATAACTCGATGGTCACTCTGTCTGAGCTCCAGCCTTCTTCTGTGGAGAGAGGAGAACCTTACAGCAATCCACCAATCAGGCCTGTATGGTAGAGTAGCCAGACGGAAGCCACTCCTTAGTAAAAAGCACATAGCAGCCCGCCAGGAATTTGGCAAAAGGCATCTGAAGGACTCTCAGACCACAAGAAACAAAATTCTCTGGTCTCTTTGGAGTGAATGCCAGGCGTTACATTTGGAGAAAACCTGGCACCGCTCATCACCAGGCTAATACCATCCCTACTGTGAAGCATGGTGGTGGCAGCATCATGCTGTGGGGAGGTTTTCCAGCAGCAGGAACTGGAAGACTAGTCAGGATAGAGGGAAAGTTGAAAGCACCAATGTACAGAGACATCCTGAATAAAAACCTGCTTCAGAGTGCTCTTGACCTCAGACTGGGATGACGATTCATCTTCCAGCAGGACAATGACCCAAAACACACCGCCAAAATATCAATGGAGTGGCTTCACAACAACTCAGTGAATGTCCTTGAGTGGCCCAGCCAGAGCCCAGGCCTAAATCCTATTGAACACCTCTGGAGAGATCTGAAAATGTCTGTACACCGTTGCTTCCCATCCTAATAGAGCTTGAGAGGTACTGCAAAGAGGAATGGGCAAAATTTCCCAAAGGCAGGTGTGCCAAGCTTGCGGCATCATATTCAAAAAGACTTGAGGCTGTAATTGCTGCCAAAGGTGCATCAACAAAATATTGAGCAAAGGCTGTGAATACTTATGTACATGTGATTTTTTTTTTGCAACAATTTCAAAAAATATTTGTTCACATTGTCATTATGGGGTATTGTGTGTAGAATTGTGAGGAAATAAATGAATTTAATTCAATTTTGAATAAGGCTGTAACAAACAAATGTGGAAAAAATGAAGCGCTATGATTACTTTCCGGATGCACTGTAGGTGAATTAATTAAACTAAATAGGCCGTAGTGTATGTGTGTGGATGAGTGTGTATGGATGTTTCCCAGTACTGGGTTGCAGCTGGAAGGGCATCTGCTGTGTAAAACATATGCTGGATAGGTTGGCAGTTCATTCCGCTGTGGCGACCACTGATGAATAAAGGAACTAAGCCGAAGGAAAATTAATGAATGAACACACAGAAAGCTGAGAAAAAAAATGCACATAATAGAAAATAAAAATCAGACAGCATTTAGAGGTTTTAGCACATGAACTCTTCAAATATATCTTTATATATACATAATCAATATCATCTGTTTCTGGTATTCATTTATTTATTTATTTATTTATTTGCTTGCTTGGTCGCTTAATTTATGCTCAATGACATTTTAAAATAGCATAGTTTCATGACAATGTAAGCCAGGATTTATTATTATTATTATTATTATTATTATTATTATTATTATTATTATTATTATTATTATTATTATTATTTATTTTATTATACTTAAAATTTGCTGGAGGGTTAAGCTTCTTTTTTCAGCTTTTGGAGATTCATAGTACATTCTAACTCAAGCACAATACAGGATGCATGATAGATAGATGAAGAAAAATGGCTAAAATGTCTTGCGATAGTCTTTTTGTTAATTCAGTGGCAAGGTTTTCATTCAAAGGTCAGTGTTCTGTTTGTCCATGCAGTCCTTTAACGGACTGTAAATGCGAACACAAAGAGAGGGAAGACTCTCGAGCGGCTGAAACGATTTACGTCAGGTTGTCTTCTTTCTCATTTGTCAAGCAAAGTTCATACAAGGCTGAACAAAAACCTCTCTAATTGCTATGATAAATTCATTTCACACTCTACCTCTTGATCAAGAGACAACAGCTAAAAAAAATAACTCTCTCTCTCTTTAAAAATGTCTGTAGCTATGCTTACACATGTACAATCTGCTTTTATAGATCCCACGTGACCAAAGCGCTCTGCAAAAATGCCACCTGACCTTTTATTATGACACCATTCTTAATTGCATTTAGAATAATTACACCACATAATCACTTTCATTGAGCTGGTGAAAGCTATAATTAGAGTCTAATATTGACATGGTGAATAAAACAGTGGAATCTATACAAACCCGGTGGTGATTAGAGAGAGAGAGAGAGAGAGAGAGAGAGAGAGAGAGAGAGAGAATGTGCTCACTTATTGATGGCCTTTAAAAACTCCTTGACTAAAGAAATCTCATTCTCATTTACATTAGTCCTGAAAGTAAAATAATCAATTCAGTTGTAGTTTAAATGTTCTTCAACATACATTTGTTCGACAAACACTGTGCTATATTGCAAATAAATATGTTTATACAGAATGTAAAATTAATTGCTTTCTTTAACAAAAATAAATAACTGTATAGTAAGCAGTGAGCAAAACCATTTTTAGCAAACTATCAGAAAGTAAATAATAAATCATACATTAATGAATTAGCCGAATTCCTTCGGCTTAGTCCCTTATTCATCAGGGGTTGCCACAGTGGAATGAACCGCCAACAATTTCAGCTATGTTTTACACAGCGGATGCCCTTCAAGCTGCAACCCAGTACTGGGAAACACCCATACACTCTCACAATCATGCGCACTCTTACACTACGGCCAATTTTGTTTACCCAGTTCACCTATAGCGCATGTCTTTGGACTGTGAGGGAAAACGGAGCACCCGGAGGAAACCCACACCAACACGGGGAGAACATGCAAACTCCACACAGAACACCAACTGGCCCAGCCGGAACTTGAACCAGCCACCTTCTTGCTGTGAGGCGACAGTGCTAACCTCTAAGCCAGCATGACGCCCAATAAAAAATCATTCATTCATTTTCTTTTCAGCTTAGTCCCTTTATTAATCTGGGGTCGCCACAGCGGAATGAACCGCCACCTTATCCACCATATGTTTTACGCAGCGAATGCCCTTCCAGCTGCAACCCATCACTGGGAAACATCCATACACTCTCATTCACACACATACACTAAGGACAATTTTGGCTTACCCAATTCACCTATACCACATGTCTTTGGACTTGTGGGGGAAACCGGAGCAGCCGGAGGAAACCCACGCTAACACGGGGAGAACATGCAAACTCCACACAAAAATGGCAACTGACCCAGCCGAGGCTCGAACCAGCGACCTTCTTGCTGTGAGGCGATCGTGCTACCCACTGCGATACCGTGAGGCCAATAATAAATCATTGTAAACTTATTTGTGTAATTCCAAATGCTTCATTGGATTGCTTTACTCAGTCAATGCAATTTTGGTTCCAAAACAAGGTTTTGAGAGATTGCAACAGTCTAGCTAGCAGCGTCTGTTGATCGACAAAGATAATAGATCATTTGTCAAATTTCCACAGGAGAAAGAACTTCAGAAAAAGCAGATTATTCAAATTAGACAGGACATTGAACTTTCAGGTGACAGCATTGTCTTTATTTTTTTTATTTTTTTAATGACCGTGGCTACTAGCACGTTGGCTAATCATTAACTTTGAGTGTGATCATGGCTATGGTCCTTTAAATGCACAAACAAGTTTCGTCTTTAAAATAAACACTACAGGGTGGTGTGATGCCGCCAATGGCTTCTGTTTCTTTTAGCGCTTACCTCTGTGTGGGCAGCTTTTCCAGGGTTACCACTTTGTCCAGTGGCTCGCCGCATACTTCAGCGGACCTGGGATGTGGAGTGGAGTTGACCACGATTGGTTTGATTCTGACGAAGAACGGTTCCAGAAACCATGTAAAACAAAAGCAAAAAAAATAAATAAATAAATAAACAACAGGTTTAAAACGTGGTCAAATCACACAGTCGTGACGGCTTTTCTTTTTTCTAGATTGCTTTTGAAAACACTATCAGTTGGGTTTAGGGAAGGTCAGACAGTCAGTCAGTCTGTTGACAGCAAGTGTATATTGTATAAAAGCGTACACAGGTCTCTGGTGGATTTCCATAAACAAAAACTGTGAGCATACGTACCAGAAATGTAGACTTGGGTACATATCTGCAATGAGCCTGGGTTGATTTTTTTTTATATTACAAAGAACACAACAGTAGGGCATCACGGTGGCACAGTGGGTAGCACGATCACCTCACAGCAAGAAGGTCGCTGGTTCGAGCCTCGGCTGGGTCAGTTGCCATTTCTGTGTGGAGTTTGCATGTTCTTTCTGTGTTTCCTCCAGGGTGCTCCAGTTTCCCCCACAAATCCAAAGACATGCGCTATAGGTGAATTGGGTAAGCTAAATTGTTTGTAGTGTATGTGTGTGAATGAGTGTATGAATGTTTCCCAGTGATGGGTTGCAGCTGGAAGGGCATCCGCTGCGTAAAACATATGCTGGATAAGTTGGCGGTTCATTCCGCTGTGGCGACCCCAGATTAATAAAGGGACTAAGCCGAAATGAAAATGAATGAATGAATGAAGTTGGCGGTTCATTCCGCTGTGGCGACCCCAGATTAAAAAAGGAACTAAGCCAAAAAGAAAATGAATGTATGAAAGAACACAACAGGAACAATTCTCTCTATGGTTTTCAAAAACATTCACTGGAATCAGGAAGCTATAGTAAGATTCAGTCCCACTGTGTTTACCTGGACTTGACACCTTGACACAAAGGAAAACCTTATGACTCATTCATTCATTCATTTTCTTTTCAGCTTAGTCCCTTTATTAATCAGGGGTCGGCACAGCGGAATGAACTGCCAACTTATCCAGCACATGTTTTATGCAGCGGATGCCCTTCCAGCTGCAGCCCAACATTGGGAAACACCCACACACACTTGCACACACTCACATACACTACGGCCAATTTAGCTTATTCAATTCACCTGTACCAGTCTTTGGACTGTGGGGGAAACCCACATGAACCTCATGACTGTCATTGTAGAAAATACATTCATAAAAATATGTTATAGATTACAATATATAATACAATGCTGTGAAAGTTCATAATTGCCTTTCAGATATTTATTATAAAATGTTCATTTTTATTTTCATGACAAGTGTTTACATTTAACCACGCGTACTGTTTGAGGACAAACCCTTTTTAAAGGTTTGTGCAGCACATTACTGTTTACTCAGGAGTAAATTATGTTTCTGTTCTGAGTTAGATAAGGAAAAGGCATTTGGTGGAAGAACAGGAAGATTATGAGTGAAAATTGGCAAAATTATTTCATTTACAGTTTTAACTTTGAGTTGTCACGTATATGAAAATTAATAATATAATTTACAGCTGTAAATGGCCGTGTAAATGTACATATTCTAAGCGGTGAGCCTTGTGTAAGTGTGGTATGTACAGTAAGTCGTATAACTCAATCAATGACAGAACATTTAAGCTATGTAGAGATGTTGGACAAAATAACATGAACACCTGCAAAATTGACAATATTTCTTCACTTGTGCGGAGTCAACACTGGGACCACGTCACTTTAGTTTATTACTTGTTTACATTCACTTCATTAGTAACTGTTCATCAATGTTTTGACCACATCATTTGAAAGCACTATTGGTTTAGAGTCAGTTTTATAATGAAAACAGTGCTTAAGCAACAGCAATACAACATTATTACAACCAGTAGTACAAAGAAAGAGTGTGCAAACTGAAAGGGAACTCCACATCTGAATAATTAAAACAGCGATCACAAGAAACGAATCCATCACATTTGAATAAATTGTAAAAAAAAAAATTAAAAATACCCTCCAATATCCCCACAAAAGTCATACATCCCAGAATATGCGTATATTTATATTGTATACATGCAATTTTTGCAGAACTTTATCATGTTCTTTAACACATTATGCACTCAGCAACCCCTCTGAGGTAAAACTTTTTAAAATACTGTGCATTAGAGTCAGAGGCGATTCTAGAGTCTCTTGGGGCCCTAGACAAAATTACACTGAGGGCCCTCCAGCCAGCATGCATCACCCTTATATAATATATATTCTCACCACGTTTTGATTCTGGTGCAAGAAACTTTAATAACGATTCTGAGAAATGATAATAAAGCGGTATTGTGCATGATATACTTAAAACAATGATATGTTAATATCATTTTAAAACATTTAACAGTTTAAAAAGTACAACTTTTGAATTTTCTTTAGCAAATAGCTTGCACTGTTCATTATTTACAATTTCTAATTCAGTATATAAGGTTCTAATATAAAAGATTATAGTATGTGCCTGTGTTCTTAAGTATTATATTTACAGAATAATATAAATATACAGTGTTAAGTGTTATAAAAACATAATGAGAAAAGATGATCTTATTTTATTTATCTTTAAACTAAAAAGCCTACTTGACACATGATACAATAACATGCGCACCATCTACTTGCAGACCATAATTACTATCAGAGCACCTTGAATATTTATTGCATATAAATTGTATAATTAAGCTTGCTAGGCTGGACACAGTTTTAACCAGCTTCATACATTCTATGGATTATTATACACAGTTTAGTAACAACAATAGAATAATTATCTCAAACAAACGCAGAGTATCCAATCACAGCAGCCGATTCGAATGTTATCACTCGATTGAATGGGCGTTATCAGTGGTTATCAGCTGATAGATATGAGCCTACTGGTAGGCTCAGAAGGCTATTATCATCCATCCACATGGTTAATCAACTATAGATTACATACGGCTGCGGCTGGAAGTTGACTAGAATTATTTATATTATTTATTAAATGTCTCAAGCTGCACGGTGGTGCAGTGGGTAGCACGATCGCCTCACAGCAAGAAGGTCGCTGGTTCGAGTCTCGGCTGGGTCAGTTGGCGTTTCTGTGTGAAGTTTGCATGTTCCCTCCGTGTTGGCGTGGGTTTCCTCCGGGTGCTCCGGTTTCCCCCACAGTCCAAAGACATGCGCTATAGGTGAATTGGGTAGGCTAAATTGTCTGTAGTGTATGTGTGTGAATGTGTGTGTGTGGATGTTTCCCAGAGATGGGTTGCAGCTGGAAGGGCATCCGCTGCGTAAAACATATGCTGGATAAGTTGGCGGTTCATTCCGCTGTGGCGACCCCAGAATGAATGAATTAAATGTCCCATTATTTATATTTTATTAACATCTACCCCTACCCCAACCCTAAACCCAACCGTCACAGTAATGTAAAAACAGATCTGGATCTGGAGTCTTTTCTATTAGTATAGCTGATTGACCATGTGGATTGATGATAACAGCCTTCTGAGCTTACCAGTAGGCGCAGAAGGCCCCTATTGGCCCATATCTATCAGCTGATAACCACTGATAATGCCAACTCAATCGACTGATAACATTTGAAGCAGGTGATCACAGTGGAGAACCGATCCACATAATATTTGTTTGAAAATAGAGGTGATTTTACATAAGAATAGCCAAGCAGGAAAGCTTGTGTTCAAGACCTCTTCATAGGCATTGTAAAACGTTATGCCCATAAGCAGGGGCATAGCACAGAAAGCCCCACTTTCCCATTATTCATGAACCATGCTATGGCTCTTTTAACACTTCTTTAATTAAGCAATTTGACTTACTTTGAAACTTTGAAATTACCGGCAAAGTACTGATGTAAAATTTGCCAACAGTATTAAAAAGTTGAACCAAAACCAAAAGTATTAAAGATACTCATATAGATATATAAGAGGGAATTGCATTCAGTGCATCACACCGAGAATAATTTGTGTCTACGTTGTGAATTTTCTTGTCTCTACTTGAAATGTTCCAACAAAAATACAAAAAAATTCTAGTTATAACACTGTTCCATCTTTTTCACGTTTATCACACTGCCCTGCAACAAGTGTCATGGCAAAGTAAAATACTGCTGAAAGATATTGCTGCTGTTTTACCATATATTGTATTTGTATTTATATTGTATACCATATAGCTATTTTTCTCAGCTGTTACAGTCAACGTTAGATGCAAATCCATTGTGGAATAAAGTAGTTCCTCACACAAAAGGGTTTTTGAGACACTCTGTGGTTGTTTTAACACACTCGTTCGTGCGTAGGCATTGAGGCTGCAGGTAATCACAGCAGTGCTGATATACAGTGCTACTCTTGTGATTCTGCACATAAATACTCCATATTTATAAATTCTATATTTATTTGAAACTTCGGCATACAAAGCGGCTGCAATGGTGCAGAACATTTGATTTGTTGCTCCGTTGATCAACAGTATCATATATAGTCCCTGGTGAACCTTGTTATTTATGGTCAGTCCGCTACACATGTGCTTCATTAATATTTCAGCACAGTCTTATGATATCCGTCAGGAGCAAAGCTGTCTTTGGTATGCAGCACAGTCAACCATTAGTGGTAGGGAAGTCGTGCTTCAGAGAGATTTCTCTCCTTTTCCAAATTACACACATGATTAAAGGTTAAATGCAAATGCCAAACACTTTCAGATCATTCTGAAAGCAACATTGGTAAAAATACAGGTAATGCCATTGTGGCACACTTTAAATCTAAAAGCCAACCACTGTGAGGTTTTTGAACTTTTTTTACACGTTAATTTAAATGTCATTTTCATTCATTCATTTTCTTTTCGGCTTAGTCTCTTTATTAATCTAGGGTCGCCACAGCGGTATGAACCGCCAACTTATCCAGCATATGTTTTACGCAGTGGATGCCCTTCCAGCTGCAACCCATCACTGGGAAACATCCACACACTCATTCACACTCATACACTACGGACAATTTAGCCAACCCAATTCACCTGTACCGCATGTCTTTGGACTTGTGGGGGAAACCGGAGCACCCAGAAGAAACCCACGCAAACACGGGGAGAACATGCAAACTCCACACAGAAATGCCGACTGACCCAGCCGAGGCTCGAACCAGCGACCTTCTTGCTGTGAGGCGATCGTGCTACCCACTGCGCCACCGTGCAGCCTTCAATGTAATTTTATTAATCTAATTTTGTTTTGTTGTTTATTTTCTTGAAATAGCTGCCGGGAAATGAACTATGTTATAATGTCAATTGGATCTAATTGAAAACACTGAAAGCAGAAGAAGAGAATCAACGGTCATTCACGTACCAGTAATCCTTCATATTCTAAAGGTGGTCATACATGATCTGAATTTTGCTGCTGGATGAGTTAGTATGTGTTTGAAATCGATTCAAGAGAAAATAGCAAAGCATTTTGAAAATCTCAGAATTGACGCAGTCAATTTCTTGAACATATTTTTGAAACAGCCCTATTTTATCTGTCAATTAATCTGCCACAAAAAACAACAGAGCTGCAGAAATTGCAAATTTTTTCAGGCCCAAATCCCAAAAATATTTTGCACTTTTTTATGTTGTTGAAAAGCTGAAGATTCCATTCTATCGGCCCAGCGATGCAATCTGATGAATGGTTGAAGGTTAAATACGTGTAAGCCTTTATATTGCGCTTCTGAAAAGAATTCTGTTTTAATATTACAATTTATTTAGATTTGTATTCAGCTCCGAATTCAATCTGACTCAAATTTTAAGTGACCGTCAAATTTAGACTGTATTTCTAATTAGGAACGGGTCACTTTTGTCGTTCATGAAGCAGTTTCACGAGTTTTTGATTCATATCTGATCCAGTACCTTCTATTATACATTCATTAGGGACCCAATGCCACACAGAGATTTCACGCCCTGGGGTTTGCGTGTTTCTCACAGACATGATCTCAACATTCTGAAGTTAGTCAGAGGAATGCAGGGTTAACTAATACCCAATTAGTCCGGTCACCTCCTGCTCGCTCGCACTAAAAGTGTACAACTTGCTAAATCAGCTATAACCAGAAATTGAAAAGTCTCCGAGCTGAAGTGCCGACTGCTCCAAACTGTCCCGTGCGATTCGTTTGGATATCATGTACACAGATCAAGGTAGCAAAAGCCTCCACATAATCTACTGGATATAAAAGATTTCAAGAGATTTCAGAATGCATCAAAACTTAACTTTGTTTTCCAGATAAAGGTGTATCATGCCAATTACAGAATCAAACAATAAAAGCCAATTCAGAAGTAAATACACAACATCAATTACTCAAAGGTAAATCTAAGAGTATAGATGGAAGTCCAAATAATACATGGTGTTGAGCTTCAGAGCTCTGCACTATGGGCCGGCCTGGATACAGACTTGCGACCCTGAGACATTTCGTCCTTTACTTTAAATACCCTATGACAGCAATGAATAGTTAATTAGCTAAAGTTAACCAGTGACTTAAAGATTTACACATCTGTTGGGATTTAATAAAAAGTTATCAAAGATATTGAACAAAACCTTGTAACCAGTCACACCTGAGTATTTATCAATACCAGAGGGGAAGGAATGTTCAGGAAAGAGGGCAGTAATGTGTCAAAGTCTATCCTGGGCCTTTTCTTTGTTGTTTTATAACAGGGCACATTAAAGTCTGAGTAAAATCCATCCCTACAGATGCCCTGGACCAATCTCAAACACAGGTATCAGAGCCTGATTCTTTATTCTACATCAGCTGTCATGCCAGTGTTGAAACAGAGCAAGCTGTGACAGGAATGTGTGTCTAAGCTGTGGAAATATGAAAACAATCCAACAGCAACAGAGCTTTAAGTACACACATTGTGATAAGGCACCTTAAAGCTAAACACTCAGCACATTACAGAATACAGCACATTCTCTGAGGTAGCTTATGCAAAGATAGTAATGTAAAATGCTGTATAATCGCAGTACCACTGGAACTGTGCTCTCTGCATCTGTTTCTTTGTGCAA
Source organism: Danio choprae (assembly GCA_903798125.1). Lineage (NCBI taxonomy): Eukaryota > Metazoa > Chordata > Actinopteri > Cypriniformes > Danionidae > Danio > Danio choprae. The sequence continues at coordinate 3,065,720 of CAIGQW010054451.1, forward strand.
CTGGGTGAAAACAAGGAGCAGAGACTGAAAAACCATAAACAATATACTAGCATTTTTACTTTTTTGCCATGTAGACTGTCGTAGCCTAAAACGTAAGAAATATTTAGTGGGATACTTTCTCCAAAAATAAAGTGTTCTAAAAAAAAAAACAAAAGAAGATATTTTGAAGAATGTTGGAAACCATTGAATTCCATAGTATGAAAAAAGGGGTGACACGGTGGCTCGGTGGTTAGCACTGTTGCCTCACAGCAAAAAGGTTGCTGGTTCAGGTCCCGGCTGGGTCAGTTGGCATTTCTGTGTGCAGTTTGCATGTTAGTGTATGTTTGTGAATGTAAGAGTGTATGAGTGTTACCCAGTACTGGGTTGCAGCTGAAAGGGCATCCACTGTGTAAAACATATGCTGGATAAGTTGCAGTTCATTCCGCTGGGGCGACCCCTAATGAATAAAGGGGCTAAGCCAAAGGAAAATGAATGAATGAATGCGTATGGAAAAAAAAATACTACTGAAGTCTATGGCTACAGGTTTCCAACATTCTTCAATATATTTTCTTTTGTGTGTGTTTGACTTCCTTTAGTTAATGTTTTTGCAATGTAGCTTGTAGCTTATGTACATTTTGCTTGTCCAATACTGTTTTGTCATTTTCTGTTGTGCCATTGTGTATTGTGTTCTATTGTCTAATGTGGTTTCTATTCATTCATTCCTTTTCTTTTCGGCTTAGTCCCTTAATTAATCTGGGCTCACCACAGCGGAATGAACCGCCAACTTATCCAGCATATGTTTTACACATCGAATGCCTTCCAGCCACAACCCAGCACTGGGAAACTCCCATACACTCTCACATTCACGCATATATTATGACCAATTTAGCTTATTCAATTCATCTACAGCGCATGCCTTTGGACTGTGGGGGAAACTGGAACACCCAAAGGAAACCCATGTGAACATGGGGAGAACATACAAACTCCACACAGAAATGCCAACTGACCCAGCCGGGGCTCAAACCAGCAACCTTCTTGCTGTGAGATGACAGTGCTACCCACTGTGCCGCCATGTTTTTATTGCTTGCCCAAAAAATTTTCAATATTATTTGACATGAAATGTATTATAAGAAATGAGTAAGTTGCAGTGCAAGCCATCCACTGTAAAGTTATTTGTCACCTAGCATTTTAAGGTCAATAAAGCAGGTGCGTCAAATAATAATGCCCCTCAGGGGCCCAAATGTTGTTGCAATATTTTGTTTTATATGCAGGCCTGAAGGACAGAATCTTGGAATGCCACTGCACTGTCCAAAGAACTGAACACTGTCTTTGATTTAAAAACAGAGCATTCAAGCGTGAAACAGGGGGTAATGAGTGTGCCGAGTGTATCAGTGAAGAGGCCCGTGTGCTGCAAAAGTGGCTGATGCAGTTATTAACCTGCCGACATGGGCAAATATTAACATCACTTAAGCCGGAAATTAGAAATACATTTCCATAACTTCGGCTCGTGGTGAACATTGAAAAGAGTGGCACTAAAATTTATTTTTATTTTTTTGGGGTTTTTTTTGCCATAGGCGGAATAACAAAGAACACGTTACCCATTTGAAGAAGGTGTACCATCCAATCACAACTAAACCTCACCGCAGGGCTTGGTGTCAAAATCATCTTTATGTGTCTTCCGTTCCAAAGCCCTCCATTCCTGAGGTTAATGCATTTTCAAAACTTACACTATTTCTGTTGTCACAATGCATGAGGGTTATTTAAATGGATGGGCCAAATAATGGTGTGGAACCAAAATAAGACAACAAACAAAGGTGTGCATGTTTAGTTCACAGTGTGTTAACTCACACTGACGAACCATAAAATGTGTGCTTGCAGATCAATATTTAAAGCCACAAGAAATGTACAAGAGGTCACTCTGTTGTGGTCTGTAACATACAGATCATTTTCTTGAATCGGGTAACAAATACGTTAAATAAATAGATGAATATAAAGGGCTGCTGACTGTTATTTTTTTTTAATATTTGTAGAGTTTATTTTAAAGGTGGCCTACTAAGAAAATATGGGTATACCTAGGCATAGTCAAATAATAAGTTTTCAGTACATGGAAATGGTCATGAGCCTCAGACACTATTGTTTTCTCATTCCTATGTAAATTACACATGAAAAACAGGCCTATCAGAACACCATACAGACTGTTACATTGCTCATGGGACTATTCATTAGCATGCCCTCAACATTTGAATGTACTTTAGGTCACATTCTGCACAATCAGCCAAGTCATTAGAAGATCGGCAGCCAAATCACTGACTGATATGTTGTAGTGTACATGGGATCATTGATATGCATGCACCAGGCTGTGTTTGATTGGCCACAACGCTTCTTAGTGAGATTACAACATGATCACTTTCCTCCCTTATAACTTTATATTAAAATGACTATGTATGTGGGACTCTTATTTTGAAAACAGGAGACACAGCAAGTTGTTTCTTATGCATTGTTAAGCAACAATTCTACCAGCCTTCAGTTGACAGCTCCTTGGAATGAAAAATGCAGGATATACAGATGTTGATAGCAAGTGCAAGTGTTAATGGCATTGTAAGGGTTTTATATGTTTGATGTTCAGCCAGTGTGTTATAATATGTAAAACTACTAATTAAGTTGTTATACCACAAACTGTAAAATAGTGGCCCTTACTGGGAAGTCTGCCCAAGATTATAACCTTTTTTTAAAAAAATATTAATTAATTTTAAGTTGCCAGGCCCTCTGCTCCAACATAAGTACTCACTTTATTGTATGGGTGTAGCCTGTATGCTTTTTCATATTTATATTTAGAAAACATGCTTTCGTACACTTTTATTTTATAGCTCTGTTGGTGTCATTTGTATGTGGTCTCCGCAAGTATGGTGATGTCACATGCACAGTGCCAGCCCGTTCAACAGGCAATATAGGCGGTCGCCTAGGGCCCAGTGTTTCTTGGAGGGTCCCATGAACGCTGCTCTTGTATAATTACTGTGAACTTGAGCGTGTAAGTTTGAACCATGATCAATGTGTCCTGTGCAATGCACAAACGCCTTTAAATACAATTCACAATGACAGTGAGAAAAAAAATAACCTCCACATTTCATTAAAAGAATAGCTCTGTATGAATCATACATGACAAATAATATTAAATAAATACACATCAACAGTATGATTAAAAGCAGAAAAAATTAGAAACATACCCAGCAGCGGGCCTCACGGTGGCGCAGTGGAAAGCACGTTCGCCTCACAGCAAGAAGGTCGCTGGTTCGAGCCTCGGCTGGGTCACTTGGCGTTTCTGTGTGGAGTTTGCATGTTCTCCCCGTGTTGGCGTGGGTTTCCTCCAGGTGCTCCGGTTTCCCCCGCAAGTCCAAAGACATGCAGTATAGGTGAATTGGGTAAGCTAAATTGTCCGTAGTGTATGAGTGTGAATGGGTGTGTATGGATGTTTCCCAGAGATGGGTTGCAGCTGGAAGGGCATCCGCTGTGTAAAACATATGCTGGATAAGTTGGCGATTCATTCCGCTGTGGCGACCCCAGATTATTAAAGGGACTAAGCCGAAATGAAAATGAATTAATAAATGAATACCCAGCAGCACCACACTCTATTTTGCTTAACTTCGCCCATGATCGGCTATTGAGTGGACTACAATGACGTAACGTATTCCTAGACAGATTCCACATAACTCTCCAAATTGCTCACGTTCGATATAAACCCGAAAATTGTCTTAAAGTCTTAAGCAATATAACGTCACAAGTGTCATTGCCATTTTTACTCAATCTTAATCGAATTTTAATGAAATGAAATGAAATGGTATCCAAATGGCATCTTTCCAGAGCCGAAAAAAAGAAACAAAAGCAAGCTCAAAGTAAAGGTGTCACGATACGAAACAGGGAGAATCCAATAGCGAGTAAAAAGGGTTTAATAACAAAGGTTGCAAACAGGACAAACGAAGTCGTCAACTGACGAACAGACTGCGGAGGCAAAGACAAGGAAACCAAAAAGAACAATTAACGGACTGATAACCATCGGTAACCACCGCCTGAGTATATAGCCGGTGAAACCGCTATCAGCTGGAGGATGCAGATTAGGTCAGCTGATGCGAGGACACGCTGTCAGCACAAAAGGTAAACAGACACACACCCTAGCACACGACAACACACATGACATACAAAAAAGACGCACAGACCCATAAACCGTGACAAAAGGTATGTTATGTATATGCATAATACATGATTTACTAGTGCAGTATTAGGACTTGTTTTAATAAATGCAACGATGCCCATGATCACATAAATACTTGTGTAATATGTGAGATAAAAATAAGCCACATTCAGCATGCTTCATTAAATAATCAATGAATTATCCATTCCACTAATGCCTGCTCAAAAAACACAGGTTTCCCCCTCATTTTATCAAAATCGAATTTCACCCACTGCCCAACATCTAATGCAAAGTTTTGTTTGTGTAAATCTCTGTGTAAAAACAAACTAAAATGCATTTGATTCATGTTTTATTTGTATATGTCATACTTTATTTTTTAAAAGAGTGTTTTCTGGCTTTATCTGAGTACATCTGGGTAAATATTTTTACATATGCATTATATGTTAAACATGTTACAGTTAATAAAAATGTATACACTTAAATATTACAATTGTATTTCTTTTGTGCTTTCTTCTCACTGTTTTTACACCAGTGGGCCCAATTTTTTGGATCTCGCCTAGGGCCCCTCATGCCTACAGGCCGGCACTGCACACGCATAGAGAGTGTGTGACAGTTTCAATCAGAATGTATATACAAAACACATATAAACAGATGTTTGAATCAGATTGCAATATTAACAGTTTGTGTAAACAGACCTGTAATCGGATTCATTTATTTCAGACTGATGTAAATCAGTGCATGTAAACATGGCCAGTGAGTGAGTGACAGAGAGAGCAGGCACAGAGCAGAGCTCATTGGTATTCATGACCATTCCAAATATGTTCAATAAGGAAGGACCTTCAGATACTAGGGGTATTCTATTAAGGATTTTTGGGGCGGATCATTAATTACTGATTCCTTAAAGCTATATTGGCCAATACCAAATAAAAGGTCTATTTAAGGTCTATATAAACCATTGTTTATATTTAACTATTTGTAACTGTCAGTGTTCTGTCATGTCATGTGCCTCTGTTATCGTCATGTGATCCCTTTGTTCTGTTTTTCCCGCCATGTTCAGTGTTCATTAGTCTCACCTGTGTTCATCCCCTGTGTCTCATCAGTTTAATCCTCTCCCCTTGTATTTATACCCTTCCGTGTGTATCCTTCGTTGTCCGGTATTGTATTGTTCCAGCGTCGTTGTCCTGTCTGCATGTCCTGTCGAATCCAGTACCTGTATCCTGTAAGTTTTGTGTTAATAAATCCGTCCTTTTGTTAAATATCGTGTTCCCGTTTCGTCATGTACCACAACAAGTTGTTACAGTAACAATGTGTATTAACTACTAAAAACGGATAGAAGAGAATATATCACGATTTGACAACTGTTTGCATTTACTGGCAAACAATGTGCAACATACCAATTTAACACATAGCAGCCTGTGCTTGGTTATAGCAAATAAGAACAGCTTAGAGCTCCACAAAAACAACTTTCCAATTGAATATAAGAAATAAAATTAAACAAAACTAATTTAGCTTTAGACTACTTTAGGCAGAAAAAATACCAGTCGCACCAGGTCAATACCAGGTCATACCAGTCAATATACTTTAAGAATCACAGCTAATAAAGTGCAGAAAAAAAAAAAAAAAAAAGATAAACAAAATATCTTTTATCTCTATTTGTATCTATAGCATTGACTCAATTCTCAAACCAGGCCGAACAAGCCAGGACCAATGCAAGTCGTATTATAGGCCTATAATGATTTATAATGTTTCCTACTGTGCTAAATAGTCACTTATAATTAACACTTGTGCACAGAGCACAGAGATATGTTCATGCTGTTTGCGCAAGAGCCGGAAAGCGGGTTTTATTGCTCTCCCAAAAAACAATTGGCTGTCCACTTTTGTGGGATAACTGGCTCTGAGAGGTAGAGGTTCAACTGCAGTGATACTGAGCTGCTGATCTCACTGCCACCATGTTCCCGATCTTCATCCAACAACTTGGCATACATAGCATACAACAAGCCAGTATGTGTTACTTTGTTTGAGGGTTCAGATCCACTGTTTATCTGGAATCCCTGATGACGTCACACAATTCTCTTGAGATGCAGGGTATCCCCTGTCAACGTCACCTATTGGAATATCAGAGACCCACAACAGGATGAAATAAACACAAAAAAAATGATTTCCCTTTGAGTTAATTTGACCTGATAGCAATACAGAAACATGCAAATGTACAGAATGTGTAAATGAGGTTTTCTTACTTCGGTTTTCTCTGTTCAAATTAAAGATTGTAGTGATGCCTAATAGAGATGCCAAGATTCAATGTAGCACAATCTTTTCTGAAACGATTCCAACGACATGACTTTTTACACCATGGTTAGTTTACACTTTAACACTTTAATAGATGGAATGACGTTAGCAGCCATTGCAGATTGTTCCATGATTGATTGATGTTGTGTGAGCTCTTCAAATGGGGCAAGTACTGGCTACCATTGAACATCTGGAGCAAGTCATAGTCGGCTGCATAAGCACATAGGGCACATTTCTGTTCCAGCAGACTCTGCAGCATGCATACAGTATTATTCCACCTTGTAGTAACAACTTGCTGTATAGTCTCTTGAAAGGCTGGCCCTGCTGCTTTTGAATTCTTTGCAGTCGTGAGTACGCATGTTTGAAATGACAGACAATGCATCTCCCAGATGCAACCATATCAGCAGTGTTGCATTGTGACATAACTCCCTCAGCTGCAATAAGCCACAGTGAATAGCATGCATAGCAGGCTCGGCTCTCATTGCCTTTGCATTATCTCTAAAAATAATGTGAACTTTTTAAGTTGTGATTCCCCATGCACGAAACATGTTGTTGAATGCAGATGCAATAGCCTCCGCTGTGTGTGACCATGAGGCTCAGAATTCACATGGAACATACATGTGCACTCCAACTGATGTTATGTTGTCCTTCATAAGGCATTCGACATGTGCCTGTTCGGCAGAGATGGCAAAAGTACACACATCCCTTACTCAAACAGAAGTACAGATACTCATGTTTAAAACGACTCGAGTACAAAAGTATAATCAGTACTTCAACTTTTACCAAAGTAAAAGTATGTTTTATGTTTTATTTTCACTAGGTAGGTAAATATTCGGTTTCCCCCACAGTCCAAAGACATGCAGTATGGGTGAATAGATAAACTAAATTGGCCATAGTGTATAAGTGCATGTGTCAATGAGAGTGAGAGTGTATGGGTGTTTCCCAGTACTGGGTTGCGGCTGGAAGGGCATCCGCTGTGTAAAACATATGATGGAATAATTGGTGGTTCATTCCACTGTTGCGACCCCTGATTAATCAGGGACTAAGCTGAAGGATAGTGAGTGAGGATAGGTAGGTAACTAGACCTCACATCCTATTGATACATTAATATAAAATAAATTACATTTCAAACATTTTATGAAAGTAGCCAAGCAGCATCACGCCACACCAAAGACGCATCACACCCTGCAATATTTCCCAACATTGCTCAAAAAGCCAGCCCATGTATCATCGTCCTGATGCAAACTCACAGCGTTCAGCATGTAGTTTTGCGGCTGTTAGATCAAAAACAACAGCTGCCATTCATGTTCATACACTCCAAATATAATTCTGTAGGCCTGTATGTCTTCATAAATAATGTCTTACATTTTACACTGAATTCTGTCCAAAATTTATTGAATTTTCTTTCTTTTGCTAAAATAAATATTTATTGTATTTGACTGCAAACTATTATTATTATTTTTTTTAATAAAAAATTATGGATCAGTTGGCGTTTCTGTGTGGAGTTCTGTGCATGTTCTCCCTGTGTTGGCGTGGGTTTCCTCCGGGTGCTCCGGTTTCCCCCACAAGTCCAAAGACATGCGGTATAGGTGAATTGGGTAAGCTAAATTGTCCGTAGTGTTTGAGTGTGAATGAGTGTGTATGGATGTTTCCCAGAGATGGGTTGCAGCTGGAAGGGCATCCGCTGCGTAAAACATATGCTGGATAAGTTGGCGGTTCATTCCGCTGTGGCGACCCTAGATTAATAAAGGGACTAAGCTGAAATGAAAATGAATGAATGAATGAATTTTAGATTAATAGGCCTATATATAAAATCATATAGTCAATAAAAAATCTATAAAAAACCCAGCATAAGTTATGTAGGAAATATAAACTCAGGGGAAATGAAGGAAATAAATCGAAATGCATAGTTGCAAATCGAAATGCAAAGTTTTTTTATAAAGTATTTGATGTTTTAGTACTAAATGTACAAATCTTTACAAAAAAAGCCCTTTTATTTTACAGTATTAGATTGAAAGACCAGAGAAATCCTGTGCAGTATGATAGGAAGTGGACAAAAGACTCTAACCTTAAGCATTTGCATGGCATATTTTTGAACAGGAATGTGTCTCTCTTGTTTACCTGTGATCCGATCGAGCCAAATGTGTCTTATTACCGTGTAAACAGGACAGCATCAGTCATGTTAAATTCGCAGTCTGTTAAATTAGTTAAATTCAGTTAAGTTAAATTCCCTCTGTCTCATCTGCGTAATGGTAATCTTCATAAACTGGCCTACATAAGGTGTGTGATGATAGCCTTGGTTGAAAAAGCTGCACACTGCAGCACGCAGGCGCGCAATGACAAAAAATAGATGGATTGCATCAAAAGGCGCTCAAATTGTGCAATGATAAGAAATAATATAGATCGTGCCACCAAACACATAAAAACGAAAGTAACAACCGTGGTTTAAAAATGTAAGGAGTAGAAAGTACAGATATTTGTGTAAAAATGCAAAGGGTAAAAGTAAAAAATTGTCAAAAAAATAAGTAGTGGAGTAAAGTACTGATACCAGAAAAATCTACTTAGGTACAGTAATTGTACTTCGTTACTTCCCATCTCTGCTGTTCACTATAACTGTGGCAGCCACAACCCGTCATCCTCTGCAATAGACAGCAGCTGATAATCAAGGCATATGAATTTGATTGTTTTGTCAGATATTTCTTTATGCTTCACAAACCAACTTTAAGAATAGCTTGTGTTGATTTACATGACAATCCTTCAAATGTCTTATTAAGTTGATGTTGAAATGGTTTGGATGCATCCCACCTTGTATTGCTTAGCACATGTATTGCAGTTTGCCAATGAGTTATCTTTTTCACACACCTTGTAGAACTGCCAGGCTGGAGAAGCTATTTTTGCATCACATCACAACAAATTGCCTCGCAAGTTTTGCATCATCTGATCATCAATAATGTATCAGCCTTTGTGGAGATCACTGGTCAAACTTGGCAAAGCGATTATTTGCCGGTGCATATCACGAGTGACTGATCGATTGGAGCACCCTTAATTTTATTGGGTAATAAATGAGCATATAAATTGTTTCTAAAAAATTGTTGAACTTACCTAACCCACATACATATTATGGAGATATCAGGAAACAAACTTAACTTGTTGAATCAATTATGTATATGGCACCTTTAAGCCACTTACTGTGTCAGATGAAGAAAGATTATGCATAGTAAAACTGTCACATCTTTTTATTAAACTAACTTAAAAGTGATTGTAGGAACCTTAAAAACCTCGGGTAGAAATATGTCATTGAGTCAGCCAAAGTCAAATTCTAACTCTGGTCAGGCAGGAAAACTTGACTACACTTTATTCAATGTTGCATCATTGTTGTGGTTGCTATGAGAATGCTTCAGCATTTGGCAGTGTCTGAGGAACATGATGTGTGCAGAATTGTTATTACAAGTCGCAGTGGGGTTGGATGAGTAAGGGGGAACCAGTACAGACAGTGGGTCATTGAACTTACTCCAAATTAATTCCACCACCTGCGGATTGAGTCGCCATTCCACAGGCCTTAGCTTCTGCTTCAATAGAAAGTCTGCTCCCTGACTGAGGCAACCTTGGATGTATACTGCTCTCAGAGAGAGCAGCTTCCCTTTAGCCCACAGGAGGATACAGTGGGCCAGGTTGCACAATGGCCGCAACCGTAGATCCCCCTGGTGGTTAATGTATGAGACCACCAATGTGTTTTGGCAGACCATTAAAAGGATGAAGGAAGTACTTCAGTCAATTATTTAAGGTTTAATTATTTCCAGTTTGATCAGTCTCAAATCCACTTCCAGGTTTATATCATTAGTCCCAAAATCAGAGGAATGTGGAATCTATCAGCAGCTGGCCCATTCCTACTACAGCCAAAGACTAGCTGACGGAATCAATGCAGAGTTTGTTTGTCGCTAGGTTTTTCAGGAATCAGTCGTACGCTCTATGGTCATCATTGACCATAACTACCCTCTGCTCTGGATACTGGCTGAGATGACAATTATGTGAACCTTGAGATAGGGAAAAACAGGAATAACATGAGAGTAGATGCCATTCAAATTAGAGTATCTTTTCGGGAAGTGTTCTGGCTCTGGTTGCCCCAATTAATGCAGCCTAATAATACTATAGAGGATTTGGATTTCAAAGTTATGCATTTGGTTTTATGTGCATGCAAGGGCAAAGAGATGTGTAGATATAAACTGACTGAATGTGTCTGCCTCCAAAACTGTGCCCGAGAGGCTGTTTCAGAGCTTAGGTGCAGAGTTTAAGGATCTACTGCCAACAGTCAATTTTGGTATTCTGGAAATAATCAATTGCTCAGAATAAATTGAATGTATAAAATTCATATGATGTTTAATAGGGAGCCAAAGTAATGCTGACAGAACCGGACTAATATGATCATGTTTCTTATTTTTAGAAAGCACTCTAGCAGCTGCATTTTAAACTGCTGAAAATTGTTAATTAGGCCTACAAGGTGAACAACAAGTAATGCATTACAATAGTCCAGGGGTGCTCAACCTTGTTCCTGGAGATCTAACTTCCTGCAAAGTTTAGCTCCAACCTTGATTAAACACATCTAAACCAAGTAAACAACTGCATTTGATCAAGGTTGCAGCTGAACTCTGCAGGAAGGTAGATCTACAGGAACAGGGTTGGGTAGCCCTGCAATATTCTAACTGAGAGATCATAAATGCATGAATAAGCTTTTCCACATTAGCTATTGATAGCATATGTTGTGGTTCGGCAACATTTTTAATGCAGTATTACAGATGCTTGAAATAGGACCTTCAAATGACAGGTTGCTATCAAAAATCACCCTCAAATCGTTGACTGACAATGAGGACTTAACTGAACATCCATTAAGGGTTATCCAATATTCTAGCTACAGTCTGCTAGTTTTACAAATTGTTAGATTGTGAGGAGAGTTGTGTATTGTCTGCATAATAGTGCAAACTAACTGCATGTTTAGCAGTAGTACACTGTAAAAAAAATGTACTTTCTAAAAAAATTGTGGAAACTGACAATTAAACATTGACCCAACAAATTACTTCCCAATAATTAGCCCCAAACAAAAAGAAAATCCACTGCCATCAATTTTAGCTGATGGTCTGAAGTTAAAATAAAAATATATATTCACCAAACACATTGAATTGTGTTTGTCACAAAAGTGAATATCTGTGTTTGGCCAGTAAACCTTAAAGCAAAAAAACACGTGTACGCATGAGCGTGAGCGAGAGCCGTTGTTTGGAGCCGATTCAAATTCCAGCGGACTCAGCACAGCAGTGGGCAGCTGACGCAGAGATCAGACAAAACATCATTTTCAAACGTATATTCCTTAATTAAAGTTACGGTGAATTCTGAATTCTGTATTTATCCAATCCTGTTTAAGTTTAACCATGTGCAAATCGCAGTAAATTCCACATAAAAACGAACAGCGTCGGTCCGTGGGCTAATCTGCATCAGTCATAGACACTGTTTAAGTTGTTTTTGCATGTTGTCTTTGAAAATGATTGAGCTTTGATTTCATGCTTGTTATGCTATACATTAATTATAGTGTATCCAGCAAGGTCACGGACCTTCTCTTTAAAGAACATAATACTGTTGTTGTTGTTTTTCTTAGATTTTTAATGTTTTCTTTAAATGTATTGAATATTTCATTATCTAAAGTCTGACAACAAAATTTGGGCCTGTGTATATAATAAGTGCTATTCATGCATTTCATTGTTTGAATTTACATTCACATTTTTTGTTTCATTTTGCACAGTAAAAATGGTAAGCACTGTGTGGGGTCACCACATGAAGCAAAACCATTTGAAGCACACTGCTGTAAAGCTCATTCCACAAATACGACATTTGATTTTAGCTTACCTCAGTGGGCTATACATGGTTTCAAGCCAAGTCAGCACCTCGCAGCACTAACGTTTGGAAGTAGCTGCAGCTAGAGAATAGAGCAAGCTAACATATGACCATAAACCCAACTCTCAAAGGAAGGTTTCCAGTGCCATACTGAATCCATTACAGTTTCAGTTTGTGACAGCTATGTGTTATACAAAATTAAACACAGTCCACTTACTCTACATAGAAAATAGCATCAGCATGCTGAGAGTGTCAGCACGTATTACAGATGCCACACTGAAAAGACAGTAGTTACACTGAAAGCGTTAAAAAAGCTTACTGTCGACAGTCGCTTTTTTCCTCAGACCAAATGTTGTCAGATTATTGACAGCAGACATATCGTATCCTCAGTGGTACATATTTCTGATGTTCTCAAAAGCAAAGGAAGTTTGCATTGATTAGAAGTGGCAGAAAAGCCACCTAAAGCTAACCCACCAGAGACTGCTTGACTTGAAAACAGAACACAGCTGAGTCCTCTGTGAATGTGTGACTATTCTTTCTTTTGTATCTTGATAATGGATTGGCATGGCATACAGACTTCTAGTATAAAAAAATAAATAAAGGAATTCTAAATATGGTATTTTGTTTCGATACAGAATACTACTTACATGTTAGATGCTGTCAAGTATGTTTACATATTGTACAATTCAGCATGCAACAAAATAAATGAGAGAACATAATTGTAAATGTTATGTACAAACACTTGCACAAGAACAAAGAGACCAAGCTGAAGAGACAACGGTGTCGGGTCTTGCTTAGTCAAGTTTAATTTATCCATGTGTTTCATCACTGCAGAATAATTAGCAAATGTTCACCTTCTGTTCTGGAATCTGTGCTGAGAGTTGGGAACATGTGGCACACTAGAACTCACAGAGGGTCTGTCTGCTCTCTGATAAAGCCGTTGTCTGTTTATCTTTTGGAAATTGTTCCAATACAGGCCTGGCTGAGGTGACCAGCACATACTGTATTCAGAACATGACTTCACAGAGAGCTTTCAGTCAGAAATCCTACAGATACAGCAACAGCAACAATATATAAATCGTTTATATATGGATATCCAAAGTATACAGCAATTAAACAGCTGTCAATATTATTATTATCAGTAGTAGTATTCATTCATTCATTTTCATTTCGGTTTAGTCCCTTTATTAATCTAGGGTCGCCACAGCGGAATGAACCGCCAACTTATCCAGCATATGTTTTCCGCAGCGGATGCCCTTCCAGCTGCAACCCATCTCTGGGAAACATCCACACACACCCATTCACACTCATACACTACGGACAATTTTAGTCTACCCAATTCACCTGTACCTGCATGTCTTTGGACTTGTGGGGGAAACCGGAGCACCCGGAGGAAACCCACGCCAACACAGGGAGAACATGCAAACTCCACACAGAAACGCCAACTGACCCAGCCGAGGCTCGAACCAGCGACCTTCTTGCTGTGAGGCGAACGTGCTACCCACTGCGCCACTGTGAGGCCCTCAGTAGTAGTAATAGTATTTAAATATGATAATGTTGCAATGTGCTATAGGTAAATTGGATTAACTAAATTGGCCGTAGTGTATGAGTGTGTGAGTGAATGTGAGAGTGTATGCTTGTTTCCCAGTACTGGGTTGCGGCTGGAAGGGCATCCGCTGCATAAAACATATGCTGGAATAGTTAGTGGTTCATTTTGCTGTGGCAACCTCTGATAAATCAGAGACTAAGCTGAAGAAAAATAATTGAATTAATGTTGCAACCGTACTGACAAGCAAACTTATAATTAAAAAATAAATAAAATAAAAGTGTATTCTGTAGTGTTATGTAGTCTTTTATTTAATAACTATTATATTAGCTGCAAAAAACAGCCTTTTTACTTAGTTGTGTTGTGGATGAATTATAGGTTAAATTATAATTATATTTGACAAAAGGGAATGAGAGAGATGCATTTAGAGTTGTATTTTAAAGCTTTAATGTATACGTATATACAATGTATAAATTAATGTATATGTATGTAATTAATGTATATGTAATGTATAAAAAACACAGCCAGGAATTAATATCAACCTCTGCAGAAACAGATGACATTTAATAAAGTGTACTGCTGTTCTTTCACTTCAGAAAAATCACACTAAGAGCTGAGTGATATGACACCATGCATAAACTTGCATTAAACATTAATATTCAGGAGTCTACATGTGCTGGTTGCCTCATTACAAACATGTGCATCAAATCTCACAATATACAAAATACAATAACAAAGTACTATTAAAAGTACCTTATGTCTCTTCAGGGTGGCACTGAATAAATGTTTGATATGTATATTCCACATTTTGCTTTCTGATCAGCTGTAAACAGATGGTTGGTGGTTTGCCCTCTTTGATCAGCAACGCATAGAAAACAATCTGTAAAGACATAGACTCTGTCCGAAATCGCCTACTACTTGAGTAGCTACTAAATTTGACATTGAATTTACTACACAACCATTAGAAATGTATGTTCTATATAGTATAAATGGAATTCGAATGTACTACATCCATTATTTGCCATCTCACATGAGCTACCTGCATCAGCTTCACTCCTATTCATGAATTCTTTCATGTGGCATTATGTGATAGTGTAGCATTCATTGGATACGCACTGAAGAATCTTGCCAGAAGTAGTAGGTCATCCGGGTACTTTTTACCTACTGTTTTTTCAAATATTATGAATTCGGACATACTACTCGGCTCACATACTGTTTTTAACATACTACATGGTTGGGAAGTATGCAATTTCATATGCAGCCATGGTGCCATTCAGGCCTGCTCTTATTGCGTAAATCCACCAGAGGCTGCTGTCAACTGACTTACTGAATGACTGACTGATCGACTAATCCACCCTCATCCTTCCCTAAACCCAAACAATAGTGTTTTCAAAAGCACAGATTGACCCGCCCACCCACTTCCCTAAACCCAACCGACAGTTTTCGGGGTCAACTCCTTTTTGCATCTCAAGTCCGCCGACATACATGGCGAGCTACTGGACAAACTGGCAACAGCGGGAAAGCCATCCATACAGAGGTAAGTGGTCAGCTGGTAAGCGCAAAAAGGAACATTGTCATACCGTATCGTTTGTTTTAAAAACGAAATGCAGCCATACGTACTTCAGGCTACATAATTGGCGATCTCCAGAAATGTATATAGGGCTATGTTTTCAGAATGAACCTATGTTTGGTTTCCCTGTGTCTCCTATTAAGAGTGCCACATACATAAGTAAGTTTAATATAAGCTTAGATAAACATAAAACTATGGCAAGAGTTTATGTTTCGTCTGCTAAATTGCTGATGTCTAGCTGACATAGAACGTGACCTAAAGTGCACGCAAATGTTGATGGCATGCTAATTAATAGTCCATTGTGCAACGTAACAGTCTAACAGTGTTTTGTTCTGATTTGTTCTGGCCCGTTTTTCACCAGGGTTTTACACTGAAGGGATTACACGAGAACGAGGTGACAATGGTGTTTGAGGCTCACGGTATGGCCATTTCCGTGTACTGAACCCTTATTATACGGCTATGCCTAGGTACATCCAGATTTGTAGTATATGGCTCCTTTATAACAAGGATATTTTTTCTCTCTCACAAGATTAGACAGAAAGGTAGACAGAGTTCACAGTCTCCTCTCTCTCCATATATATTGTATGCCCTATAACCTGTATTAGAAGTAAGGCATGAACTCATTTTTCTTGTGTATCAAAAGAACTGAACTTCCATGCTGAACTTAAACAACCCGCAGTGGTTCACTGGCGAGTTATTCCTGAATAATTCTCTACATATGCATCTTCCCAAAATGCATAATGTGTGTGCGTGTGTGATGTATTTTTATGGCAGCCCACTCCCTGAGCTCAGAAACAATGCGCACGCTGATCTGAGTTATATAACGCAACCTTTGTATCCTGTTTTAGTGGGGGCTTTGTTTTGGATATCTAACTGCAGATTTTACTGTCTATACTGCTTTCCCACTCTCTTTGTCTCTGGAGCTGTCTCTTTCTCTCGCTCACTGAGGGCTCCGCAGTGCAGCCTAACTGATGGAGACGACCCACATTCCCTAATCCTCTGTATTGTTCCACTGTGCTGCGGAATTATGGCAGGCAGCGGGTAAAACAATGGAGAACCAAATGTTTCATATCCACAGGCCCAAACAACTCTGCATTTTATCTCCGTGCTGACGGAAAACCTGCCCCAGATGACGTGACATCGCTCAGAGCCAGGAGTACTCATTATGCACTGCTCTTCAACTCTGTATAGCTCAAACATTCTGTCAAGACAGCGACCCACAGTAGCTCCAATGTAACCCAGTGTTTCAGTTTCACTTGGGCTGAATTGTTTAAGCTGTCTGGAAGACAGTCGCTTTCCTCTACTCTTTTACCTTTCCTAGCTGCAGCTATGAATATTATCTTTAATAAGTGTATGAAATACACTAATCAACAGCGGATGTGTTCACAATGCCAATTATTCCTTTATACATCGCAAGGGAAATGAGCTTAATGAAAGTAATAAAGCACTCGGAGTAATAATGCAATTATTGTCTCGAGGAGGAAAATCTGCATATGTTGTCGTGAGCATCAATATTTAAAGACGGAGTCAAATTTTTTAGGCCATAGACATGCTTGAGTCTCATTTCCAAATTGATTTTTGAAGCACGGGAGCTTGCGCAAATACCAGAATAGTATTTCATTATTATTATAATGTAAGCATATGCTGTTAGAGAAGTTTTCTTAACAAATGAGTGGGGTGAGTGGGGTTAAGAAGTAAAAGAGAAAAATAACTAGAGGAAATCATATTTGAGAAACAACACACATATCCGTTTCGTCTATGTTGTTATTGTTAAGCTTTGATTTTTATTACTCTTTTTTTTTTTATCCTTTCAACTGAGTTGATTCTTTCTGTAAGTAGTTATTTGTTGACTGACTGAATAACAGGGTTGTCATGGACACTTGTGTAGAATGCATGAATTTATCTGCATAACGTATTCATATGCTTTGTTTAAGTTATTTGCTTTCCGTGCTGATCTTCATTTTCCAAGTTACGGTTTTACTGACAAATCAGTCACCCGTGCTACCTTCATGATTAGAAGCCCACAAGAATTTTTGATATTCTATTTCAAAACAAGACCTTTGACATACTGTATTGTCATAAATTATGCTAGTGTGGGGAAAACTAATCTACAATGTAGCACATTTCCCGGGAACACCATTTATCACTGACAAAATAAGAGCTTTAATGTTAGGGAGTAGAATGGCCAAAGATTAAAATTAACCAGTATAAGCAAGGCTAAATAAGAATAAATCATGCTAAATGCATACAAGCCTGGAAATATATGCAAATCAGACACAAATGTTAACCCTTTCAGACTTTGTATCTATTTCATTCCAATGAATATTGCAAGTCAGGTTTTTTTTTGCCTCAAGGTATTTGACTGAATTTAAATTCTGCTTTCCATGATATTGGACATTTGTCATCCAATCAAATGGCAGTAAATATCTGCCTGTATTAATTTGACAAATATCCACTTGTTTCAAACATTTTCAATGGTATCAATGGTTAATATTCACATTTGTTGATATGTTTGCAGATATGTCATAGATTGTATAGAAAAATAAGGATTTTATTTACTTATTGAAGTAAAAAATCTATTGTAGAATTCAATTGAATTAAAGAAAAATTATTGGCATTTTATTTATTTATTTATTTATTATTATTATTATTTTTTTTTGGTCTCATTATGGAAGCCTTAAGAAAAAGAATACGTGCAACTACATTTATATGAATCTTGGAAAATCGTATTGTATAAACCTTATTCCGAAGTGGCAGGGAACAAACATTATATCTAGATCAAACCGGACGGAATTCAACTTCTTCTTACGCTGTGATTCTGGGGAAATATATTGGAAAACTCTCTGACACTCAGTTGTACCCCTGGGTGACCAGAGGCAATTATAGAATATGATATACTGTATGTAGCCTGTGCTTTGTACTTGTTTAAATGTATCTGTATCTAGATCTGCACTCAAGAAACCACATACAAATACACAATGCCTTGGGAACTGCTTGGAAGTCACTCAAAACAAAGCCTAACAATCGTTTAAAAACAAATTAGCCTTAACAGTAGCATTGCTTGATCTATCACCTTAGAAACTGCTTACCAACCAAATGACGTGAACATTCATTCATTCATTCATTCATTCATTCATTCATTTTCCTTCGGCTTAGTCCCTTATTGATCAGGGGTTGCCCCAGCGGAATGAACCGCCAACTATTCCAGAATATTTTTTACACAGCGGATGCTCTTCCAGCTGCAAGCCAGTTCTGGGAAACGCCCATACTATCTCTCAATCACACACACATACACCATGACCAATTCAGTTCATTCAATTCACTTATAGCACATGTCTTTGGACTGTGGGAGAAACCAGAGCACCCGGAGGAAACCCACGCGAACATGAGGAGAACATGAAAACTCCACACAGAAACGACAACTGGCCCAGCCGGGACTCAAACCTGCGACCTTCTTGCTGTGAGGTGACAGTGCTAACCACTAAGCACCCATGACATGAACATGTTAAACACAATAGTCATAAAAACCTATATAGCTGGTTTCAAGCTTTTATTGCTGTACTTTTAAACTTCAAATTGATCCCAACTTATCAAGGAGCTGACTGAGGCCAGCATTAAACTTGTGACTTGACAGTTTTTCTTTGTCTGCTTTTCATTAACTGGCATTTCAGCTGAGCTACCGACTTTTATTCTTCTATTCAACAAATCAAATATCCAGAATAATCACCGAGCCTATGCCCACAGGGACTATGGCAAATTCTTAAAAATGTTCTGTAGTTGTAGCAGTTGTTTATTTATTTCTTTTCCAACCATCTGCTTCATTTTTTTATACGTAGCTGCCTCTTTGCAAGCCTTTTCCAACTACTTCATAACACAGGTAAAATTGTGTCAGTAAGTCATTTGAGCCTTCTCTGACAGTCAAAAATCAATGATCAATTTCAGACAAGCATTACATGCACTGGTGAAGTCTAACTAAATTTTCGCATTCACGTGAAGCGCAAGAAATGCTTTGCTAGCTGATACAAGTGTGTTCGATATAATTGTCTGACACCATCAATAAAACCTGTACCAGAATAAATGAGAGACTTTTTTTAAAGACAAGATATCTATTTGTCATTGTGATTTATCAGTTGCTGCATAAACACAAAGGCCACCTCTTGTCAGGCGTAATCAATCTCTTTAAATCCATAGTTTCATCTGTAAAGTTTATTTGATAGTGCTTCTAGGTTCAAAATCGATCCATTTTTTTGTAGATGCGAAGGAAGTCTGCATCTAGTTTGCTGAGTAAATATTGGACATCGGTGTTCAAGACCATCTCTTCATCTTGCAAACATAAACTTATAATGATGATATCGTTTAAGTTGTTAGGTTCTATTTTGGAGGAAATGTCAACGTGTCAAAAACCCTTTGTTTTGAAGAAAGAAGATTTCGCAGTTTTGAGTTGCTTACACTTTAAACATAAAATAACATAACACTTTACAATAAGGTTATATTAGTTAATGTTAGTTAATGCATTTACTAACATGAAAAAGCAATGAACAATACTTTTATCACAGTATTTTGTTGGTTAATGACAATACAGTTGTTCATTGTTAGTTCATGTTAACTCACAGTGCATCAACTAATGGTAACAAGCATGAATTTGGATTTTAATAAAGCATTAATACATTTTGAACTATGATTAATAAATACTGTTCAAGTATTGTTCATTTTTAGTTCATGTTAGTAAATACATTAACTAATGAAACCGTATTGTAAAGTGTGACCACATAATTCATGATACGTAAATAAAAACTGTTGTCTTATGTCTAAAGTCCTCATTACACAACCTTGATATCATTTATGCATACTGTGCACATTATATCATGCACAAAAGATTTTCATGGACACTATATTGAATTTCACGTGAATGAAAACCATACTGTTAGTGATAGATCTACAGTCCTCACAAAAGCACCTGCTGTATTGCATCTTGTTGAAAGTACACTATAAAAGATAACAGAGCATTCACATTCATTATAAAAATGCATCGTAAATAGTTTAAATAATAGTAGTATAAATAACTATCATAAATAGTATTGACTATACAGAATCATCGGCTTGCTTGCTTGGATATGAATGAACGCTTAGGCTTATTATTAGATGTGGGGCTCTGAAATGCCAGTAACTGACCAAAGGCTTCACGTCAGAAATATTACAAGAAAAGAATTACAAGAAAAAACAGAAAATACAAGCAAAGTGCAGGTTCTCTATAAACAAAAACACCACTACACCCTTCTAGTTCATCTTAAACGCTTTATATTATGCTATTTTGAAAGTTTAGTTAATAGTTTAATTCTAGATCCCCTACAATCGATTTACATCCATGCAAGGTATGAAATCACTTTGGCGGTAACACTTTTCAATAATCCTTCATTGCTTAGTTAATGTATTTACTAGCATGAACTAAGAAAGAATATTCTTGTATAGTATTTATTAATCATTGTTTAACATTTACTAAAGCATTATTAATATCCAAAGTTGTACTTGTTAAGTAAGGGATAAAGTACGTCTAGCCGATTGTTATTGCACTTTATAAGACTAAAGGGCTTGACTCTGCAAAAACCTGGATGTACTTTATCCTGCTTACATGGCTACTTGGCACAAGTAAAAAATAGACACAAATCATTATTTTGTGTCATAATAGTTTATTAATTCTTCAATTAAATGCAAAGCTGACAGAAATGAAAATGGCTATGTGTTGTTCATCACAAGAGGGTGCCAAACAGTCAAAAGTAGCAGCATGACAGACAAGCAGATACATTTTAATATGAACGTAAGGCTATTCCACTGTGGCGAGTGAGTGAGTGAGTGAGTGAGTGAGTGAGTGTTAACTGATGGTCAAGATGTTTCAAAGTATTCAGATGAGACTGTGTTATTAGTTTCAGCAGTTGTTATCTGGGATTATCACACAGCTGTCTGGGATACTCGATTCTGATTGGTCAGTCGTGACATTCCACCATATATTATTCCCAGATAACAACTGCTGAATAACACAGGCTCATCTGGGAACTTCAATTCAACTTGACTGTCAATGAATACATTTACATCCATATACTTACATCCATATTCACATGTATATGCTTGTCTGTCACGCCGCTGTTTTTGACTGTTTGGCGCCATCTTGTGAATGAATAATATCAAAATCCCTTTAAGGCAAGTCATTTCACTCGGCGGCCATCTTTGAAATGCCTCTCAGGCAACATGCTCGGGCATTCTGTTTAAATGGGGAAACATCAAATTCTTCAGAATTGCTTGCCAAGCTGATGATTACATTTCATATTAGGGATCACCTATAAAACTTAACAACAACCATCTCTTTAGTTTCATTTCTAAACGTTCGAATCACACAAAATCTGCAGAAACACACATCTGGTCAGAGCCCCTCCCTTAAAGAATTGTCAGTCTATAGCGATCGATGATTGGCTCCTGCTCTAGAAGAAAGGGCTTAATTTGCCATATTGACCGCCATATTGACTTTTCCCCATTCAAAACTATACAAGTGGCATGTCTTGTGTATTCTATAGTCTTTGCTAATACATAAGTTATGCTTCATTCAGCTGGTTTCATTTCTGCCATCTTATGACTGAATAATGTGCAAGTTATAGTATGCTCCATCAGCTTCACTCAACCAGTTATGTTTTTGTCAGCTTTGCGTTTAATTAAAATTTTATAGAATATTATGGCTCAGAACAATGGGTTGGGTTTTTCATGTTTTGTGGAAAGTAGCTGTGTAATAAGCTGGATAAAATGCATCCAGGACAGTTGTTTTTGCAGAATTAAGCCCTTTAGTCTTATATAGCCCTCTGCTTTGTGTTGATCTGCCGCTAAGCCTGTTGGGCTTTATTCTGAAAAAACATTCTCCTGGATGTACTTTATCCCTAACAAAACACATCTTGGAATGTCACTAACAAATCAGAATCAAGCATTCTAGAAAGCCGTGTAATAACATTAGTTAACGCACAGAGTTAACTAGAACTAACAATGAACAACTCTATTTTCAGTAACTAGCATTAACAAAGATTAATAAATAGTGTAATAAATACATTGTTCATTGTTTGTTCATGTTAATAAATACATTAAGTAACATGAACTAATGGAACTATTGTAAAGTGTTACCCACTTTGGCTTTTTCATTAAATACATTCCACATCACTTGTTTCTGAAAATTCCCAAACAACTCATTTGAAAAGACAAGTGAGTTCTCCTTTTCATTAGCCAGCTCTGCTCTGATTGGTCAGAGGGCCCAAAAAGTATATATTGGTGTACGAGTTATCAGCTCAAGCCCAGGTACAATGATGAAGCATTAGAAGAATAAGCTCATCAACCGGAACCTCTATCACAAACAAGACTTGAGCAGGATGTCTTAGTGGTAAGTGTTTACTGCGTAAAATTGTGAGATGTTATAACTATGTAATTCCTCTACATCAGCATTAACAAGTGCATGTCTAACAGGAAACGGAATTAGGACTTGTGGCAAAAATATCACCATAACAAACTAAAAAATCATACAAAAATTGAAGATAAGGAGGCAAAAAAATCTATGAGAATGAATGAAATGTTTGACCCTGGACCTTATGTTATACACAACCCAGGCTCATTCTGAAAATGTACCGGTATATACATTTCTGGAGAGCGCCAAATACTTCTTACGCCAAAAATTTGTTTTTGTGAATCCACCAGAGGCCGCTGTGTATGCGTTTTGAGATCTCAAATTTCCCTTGCGAGTGCATTCATGCCTGCTCTTCTCATGTAAATCCATCAGAGGCCGCTGTCAACTGACTGACTGACTAACTGACCGATCAACTGAGCCACCCTCCTCCTTCCCTAAACCTAAGTGATAGTGTTTTCAAAAGCACCGATTGACCCGCCCACCCACTTCCCTAAATCCAAGCGTCAATTTTAAAAAGCAATCCAGAAAAAGAAAAGCCCTCGCTTGATTTTTACCACATTTTCAGATTTGACCACATGCTCACCCTGTCATTTACTTGTTTATTTTATTTTTTGGCTTCAGTTTTTGTCTTACCTGATTTCTGGAACCGTTCTTCGCAGGACTCGAACCCCGTCGCCGTGGTCAACTCTTCTCTGCGTCTCAAGTCTGCCGACGAACATGGCGTGCTACTGGAAAAACTGATAACAGTGGGAAAGCCGTCCTTACGGAGGTAAGCGGTTAGCTGGTAAGCACGAAAAGGAACGGCATCATACCGCCCCATAGCGTTCGTTTTAAAGATGCAATGCAGCCATACGTACTTCTGGCTACATAATTTGCAATCTCCCGACATTTATATAGGGCTACGTTTTCAGAATGAGCCTATGTTGGTTATACAGTTATGTTTTTTGGCAAAAAAAACCCCTAAACAAAACAACCAAAATCTTATATTTACTTACTTTTTACTTATTAGCTGCAACATTGAGAATAAAAATCAATCACACACATGTCTCAATGGCCAGTCTGATGTGTTTTTTTAGGTCTCTGTAGAAAACAGTGGGGTTGTTCATTGACTGAACTACTGTATGTGTGCTTGTGAATCTTCTCGTCAACAAAAGTGTAGATATGATTTAAGAGATTCATTTTACAGCTTCAGTGATTATAACCAATGATTCTATACACACATTAAAACACATATTTACCATTAACTTAGCCATTTACCTCAAAAAACGCATAATGTATTGCTTATTAATAGTTAGTAAGGTAGTTACATTTCGGTATGGGATATGACTAAGGAAAATAGAATGTGGTCATGCATAATTGTAATCATTCACCTTTAATTTATGGTCACATATTATTTGGTAACACCTTAGTTTAAGTCACAAACCATGTTATTAACTACTGGCACATTATTGCAATATTTACAGTTTTTTTTTGTAGTTAAACAAGTATTATTTTATTCTACACTGTAATCCACACAATTCTGTCATATTATCTCAACACAAATAGATTAAGTTAATAACTTAATCATTTTTACTAATTTAAGTGGATTGAACAAAAAACAATTAAGTTGTCCCCAAAAACCTTAAGAATTGTGTTGTTTTAACTCATTTTAAATTAGTAGTAAAAAAATAAAAATAAAAAAAATAATAATCATATATATAGTTCATGTTAGTAAACCCAAAACTTAAACCCAAATTCCACCTTACAAACTATTGTTAAGCAGCTAATTATTGAGCCAATAGCCTTAGTTAATGGTTTGTTAACAGCATGAATTGTGACTTAAAATAAAGTGTTACCCTTTATTTTAATGTACAATTCATGCTATTAATAAGCCATTAACTAAAGCTTTTAGCTCAATAAACTGCTAATTAGCTGTTTATTAATAGTTATTAAGATAATTGTTGGGTTTAGGTATTGGGTAGGATTAAGGATGTAACATAAGATCATACTTTATAAACTGTTAATATAGTAATTAAATGCAGGTAATAAGCCAATAGTTCATTGTGGGACTTGTTACACTAAAACGTTAGCTAATTTATTATATAATATACATTGTAATAGTATTTATACTATTTAATATAGCATAAATTCTTTCTGAAAAAAAAAATCTGATAAAAAAAAAAAGATTAAGCTTTATAAAATGTCATAAGAAAGTAAAAAATGGTCCGTTTTGAGTTCTTTAGCACTTCAAAACACTTCTAAGACAGGCCTGTTTGATTTACTGCCACCTTTAATTTATGTTTCATACACGGACCAAACACCAAATGATCATCTAAAGTAAAGGCGGTCATTAGGTGTAGCTCTGCAGATGGCGAGCACTGAGCACCTGGTGTGGAGGCCCTTTGTTCCTGGAAGCAGGAGTGCTGTCAGATTGGAGGGGCCGTAACCATGGGAGATTGGTCATAATGGGCGCCTAGCCAGGCCAGACATGAGGACAGCTTTTCCACTGGCAGGTGCTGTTAGAGCTCACTTGAGGTGGCCTCTCTGAGCCTGGATGGGCTGATTGGCACACCCCTAAAGGCACTGCTTTTATTTCACTCCAGTGGGTGTGGTTGACTTGTGGAGTGGAGTGAATGCTTTCTCCAGCAAGAAGACCCCACTGTGACCAGAAGGTATGGTCTGTGTTTAGATTAAGCGTGCATCCTGCAAAGCCGCCTTCTAGTAGTAAACAAACATAATGCATCTGTCATCGCAATTGCAGAACATAACAAAGGTTTGGTGCTGTAGTAAGACCCAGAATTTGTTCATTAGTTACTAAGGTTACAGTGGCATTAATCATTCCGTTTCGGGGGTGAGTTGTATTTTTTATTCACACTCATGCTTTAATTGTAGTTGTCACTCCTGACAGATTTTACTGTGTGTGCACAGTATCACACTGTAAAATATATCCGTTAATTAACAGGTTCCGTATTTCATGATTCGCAGTTTATTTATGGATATGAAATGCATTGTGGAAGTTTGATCTCTGCTCTGTCGACTTCCAGTGTTGAAAATTTAACGCTGCAGTGTAACAAAGTGACTGTTATTGACATTTTGAAATGGTAAATTTTATAATATGTGATATAGAGAAAAATAAATCTGTAAAATACCAAAGTATTGGCAGTTTAGTACCATGCTATCATAATCCAACAACACCCACCCAGACAATATATCACTGTAATAATTTTAACGGCCGCATGGCTGTCAGGAAGAAGGAGGTGGAGAACCGACGCACTTTAAAATAATTTAACAACAAATTGAACAAAGCAAACGTACAGCAGCTCCTCATGCCACCTGCCTCGTACGGGAGGGTGGGGGGTATCTGGGGGTCAGGGGGTCCGCGCTTCAGGACCAGCGAAACCTGACAGTAAATAGGGCAGAGAGAAAGGAGTTGGATAGCTGAGGAGAGACTGAAGAGAGACAGAGAGAGGGAAAAAATAAAAAAAATTGGGGTTTGGTTCTCCAAACCCATTGCCACTCAGTCCTCAACCGACTGAGAGATTCGACGACGACATGCTGGGAGCCTTATGAAGGAATGTATCCACCCATCCGTCTTCTGATGACCGGGCGGTGGCTCTTCCAGCTAGCAGAATTTTTCTCTCCTGCTTCGGTGGACGGTGGTAGGCTCTGGCTCTTGACAGACTTTGGTGACTCCCCCGGCCTTCTCTTGGGATGGCTCTCATGGTTCTTTCCCCGCCGGTGCTGAGTCCCACATCCCCTGCTCCTCCCCATGCTGGGAGAACAGTCCTCTTCATTACCGTCTCTAGCCACCCCGGCACCTTGGGGCAGACGAACGGCTTTCTCGCACTTTAAAATAATTTTATAACAAATTAAACAAAACAAACGGACCGCAGCTCCTCACGGAGACTGCCGTGAAACTGAAAGCAACAGTCACATAATATGTCCCGGCCCGGTCCTTTCTCGTCTAGCACTGGCGTCTCTCCTCCTTTTTGCTTCCAGGGCTCCTCCGTGAGAATCGAGGCAGGTGATGCATCCAGGTGTCTCTGGTGTCTCGGCCCCGCCTCACTCACCACAATCACTTTAAACTATTAACTATGTTAACTTAAAACTATTAAAACTACTTTAAACTATTAACTTTTTTATTTCAACATTAAAAGTTGTTGAAGGAAATAACAAGGTCCCAAAATGCAATTCAAAAGCAAAAAAAAAAAAAAAATTATGAAAACAACTACGAAAAACTGATAAAAGAAATGTTGATTTTAGCAGACATCCACAACAAGCGGCCCCAGTGATTATACATTAGTCAGCAATTGCGATTGTTTCATCATACAAGTACCTGGGTGAATATCTGAATAACAAGCTCGATTGGTCTGAAAATACAATTCAGGTGTACAAGACGGGTCAGAGTCGCATTCATTTATTAAGACGACTGAGATCCTTTGGTGTGTGTCAGACACTGTTAAAGACATTCTATGATTCTGTGGTGTCTTCTGTGATCATGTATGCTATAACCTGCTGTGGAGGTGGACTGTTGGAGAAGGAGAAAAACAAATTAAATACGCTTATCAAAAGGGCGGGTTCTGTTGTGGGGTGTGTACTACCCCAGAGAAGAGATAGCACTTGATCGAATGATGGACAAATTTGTCAGTATGATGAACCACGATTGTCATCCCCTTTTTGATACAGTCCAAGCGTGTGCAAGCTCTTTTAGCTCAAGATTTGTTACAGGGAACGATACAGGAAGTCATTTTTACCAACAGTGATCAAATTGTATAACCAAAGTCATACTAGATGAATTATGCTGAATTGTAATAGCATTAATACTGTAGATATGGACTACTGTCTACTTGTTGTTTGAAACTAAGGTGTGCAGTATGAATGTATTTTTATTAATATTATTGTCTTCTTATATATGTAATTTATTTGATTTATTTAATAGTATGGAGAGCTCTGCTATGAAGTGAATCTATCTATCTATCTATCTATCTATCTATCTATCTATCTATCTATCTATCTATCTATCTATCTATCTATCTATCTATCT
>CAIGQW010054451.1:3099891-3112847 GCA_903798125.1 Danio choprae
CCAGATGGGCATAGCGCGCGGAGGCACACCGGGTGTCAGTCACCACGCTGCGTCGCCGCACCTTCAGTCCCTGGATGGATTTTGCCTTCTACGGGCCGGGGTGCCCTTAGAACAAGTATCCGATCATGCTGTCATTTTGACAGATGCTTCCAGTACGGGCTGGTGGGCTGTGTGTATCGAGCATGCAGCCGCAGGTTCGTATATCGGACTTCGGTTGCGTTGGCATTTTAATTGCCTGGAGCTGACGGCAATGTTTCTCGCTCTCCGTCGGTCCATACCGGTACGGGAGGGGACACACGTGTTGGTTAGGACGGCTAGCACGGCCGCGATAGCGCACATCGACCATTTGGGTGATGCGCGCTACTGCCGCATGTCTCAGCTCGCTCGCCATCTGCTCCACTGGAGTCATGCGGCTTAATAGCTGCGCGCCGTTCATATCCCGTACGAGCTCTCCGTGCCAGCTTACTCGCTCTCACGGCAGTTATGTTTCCGGAAGAACGGAGACTCCCACCCGGCGCGGTCCAGTTGGCCCCGGGTTCATTTTTCCCCAGTGAGCCTGCGCGCACAGACACTGTGCAAGGTCGGGGAGCGAGGGGCGGGTCTCGCTCGTTGCGCCTCCTTGGCCCAACCGGACCCGAGTTTCTGAACTCACACTCCTCGTGATGGCTCTCCCTGACGAATTCCCCGGAAAAAGCACTCCTTTTTTTTTGGGATGGGCACCCTCTGGCACCCGCAGCGTTCTGGAACCCCTAGGAGGGTTTCTAGACAGCGCGGTGGACTTAGGTGACCTATCAGTAGATGGTTAACACCGTCACTCAGACTAGAGCCCCTGTATAGGCAAGCCTATGTCATGTAGTGGAGTCCATTCGTTGTGTGGAGCTCTTCTCTCGGAGAAGAACCCCGGACATGCCAGATTAGTGTTGTGTTTTCTTCCTTCAGGATAGCTGGAGCGCAGGCTGTCACCCTCCACACTGAAGGTTTGGTGTGCTGTCATCCTTGCCCTCGGGGGGGCGGCAGATGACAGCGCACTGGGAAAGCATAACCTTATCAGCCGGTTCCTCAGAGGTGCGTGGCGCGAGATGGTTAATTCCATCCCGCCCCCCTACTCTTGCCCTCTCGGGATCTCTCTAGCCCCAGCGGTTATGGTTAGATCCGTTGAGCCACTCGTCTCAGTATCTATAAATTTTCTGTCCATGAAGACAGCTCTGCTGGTCGCGTTGGTATCATTCTGGAGGGTTAGGATGCCGGTGGCATTTTCGGTCAGCGAATCGTGCCAGGAATTTGGACCGGCCTACTCTCACGTTTACCTGAGACCCCGGTTCAGCTTGTGCCAAGGTTCGTACCACCCCCTTTATATTAAAGTGGTAGTGAACCTGCGAGCGCTGTCTGCGGAGGAGACAGGCCCAGCCTTTCATTGTATGTCCGCGCACTGCGCTTAATGTGACATGTTGAGCGTACATCTTTGAGCAGCTCTTTTCTGTTATGATCGGCAGAAGGGAAGTACCGTATCAAAACAGAGGTTGGTCCATTCTAATAGTATGCCATCACCCTCGCTTCATGTGCCAGGGTGAGCTGTGTCCCCGGTAAAGAGGCGGTGCCTCCTTTTCGGCGCGAGTACGCAGCACCTCTTAACAGATTATGCAAAGCTGCGGGCTGGGCGACACCTAACACATTCGCGAGGTTTTGTAATCTCCGAGTGGAGTCGTTTTCTTCCCGATTATTGGGTAATCCCGATCAGTCGGGAGGAAACTAAACTCGGTGTCAACAACGCTTGCTGCGCCATGCTCCCTAACACGGAGATACGTGCGCCTTTTTTACTCTGCTAGTAAGTTTCCCATCTGGCGAACCCTAGAGAATTCCTCCGAGGCCCCCAGCACTCATCTCAGCGGAGGAGTCGAGTGCTTGGCTCAGTGTGATGTCTGGTATGCCCAAATTGGTCTACCCACATGCTGAGGTTCGGTGCCGGCAATGCGCGGTTCCCACGGTAACCCCATATGCATATATTAACCACGGTGTGTTCCCCCTGTCCAGGCGGACCCGTGTCTTCCCTAACCGCTAACCAGCTTATCATATGTAGCACTCCCCCTTATTAGGGCTAGTCTATATGCTCCTATTGCCATCAAGTCTCCCCTCTTGGGTAGCAGGTGGCCTCCGCAGCGTCCTCCCCCTTCAGGGACTGGCACGCTTTCCCAACGTACTGTCGTAATTTAAAATCCCTAGTCTATATTAGCTAGGTAAAAAGCACATTACGAACCCCGATCCAAATCTAAATTTTCCAATGTAATGGTAAATAGAGGGCCTAGGGGACGTTGGAAGGTTGCGCTCTTGGTGATGCTTGTGCGCGCACACTATGCTTGGCAAACTTCACATCAGGAGCGTGACGGGCTTAGCTGCTGTGGCGTTTTCCATACAGTCTCCCATAGTCTGTAAGACACACGTTGGAGTTCCCATATGAAGGGGAACGTCCTGGTTACGTCCGTAACCCACGTTCCCCGAATAGGGAACGGAGACGTGTGTCTCCACTGCCACAGCACCTGAGTCTCCAGCTGTTAGCTGAATGTTCGGCTCTTCAGCAGGCAATTCTAAGGCTCGCTTCACAGCAGACAGCTTATATAGCGCTAATGGCTAAGCGCTGTCAGCTGTGGAGCTGAGCTCCGCCAATTCACTTGGCGTTCATTGGCCCGTTTTCTTAATCTCCAGAGTGATTGGTCGTCTGACGTACTCCCATAGTCTGTAAGACACACGTCTCCGTTCCCTATTCGGGGAACGTGGGTTACGGACGTAACCAGGACGTTTTCCACTCCAGTCATCCTCGTCTTGAAGAATCCCCTCCTCCACCCCTACTCCTTCCCTTCTCCTGATTGGGTGGCACGGCGGCCCAGTGGTAAGCACTGTTGCCTCACAGCAAGAACGCCACTGGTTTTGCCCCTTACCGGGCCGGTCGGAGTTTCTGTGTGAGTTTACATGTTTTCTCTGTCATCGCGTGGGTTTTCCCCGGGCTTCCCGGTTTCCTCCCACCGCCCAAAGACATACAAGTAAATTGACTACTCTAAAGTAGCATCTCAAGACAAATCTTAGCCAGCTATATCTCAGCACGTTCATAAGCAGGGGAGTTCTCGAGACCTACCTGAGCTCAAACTCCCCTCTCGCCCTTCAAACAAGAGGGAGCCCCGGGCTCAAGGATATTCTGAGCTCAAGGCTCTCTACCGGGACAGCATGCCAAATACGATTTATTATCAATCATCAGCTAAGTGTGAACTCTTGAATGGCATGTAATATTACAGAACAATGTACTCTTAAAGGGATAGTTCACCCAAAGCTGAAAATTCTGTCATTATTTACTCTCCCTCCACTTGTTCAAAACCTGTTTGTGTTGTTTTTCTTTTGTTTAACACAAAATAAGATATTTAGAAAAACGTTGGAGACCTGCAACCATTGACTACCATAGTATTTATTTTTTTGCTACTGTTAAAGTCAATGATTAAAGGTTTTCAACTTTCTTCAAAATATCTTCTTTTGTGTTTAAGAAAATAAAGAAACTCATAAACTGAGTAAATCTTGAGTGTACTATTCCTTTAATAGTCCTAAAATAGCCTTTATATGTCATTTATTATATATTTTTCTCTAAATTTTGGAGTGACTGAGACATTTCTGTGACAGGTTTCAGCCTAATGTAGTTTTGTGCAGTAATAAAGAATCCATTATTTTATATTCGCTGACATAATTGAGCATTTGAATTGTCTGAGCAATGCTGCTGATGTAATGACTTTCCTGTCTCAAAAAAAGATTAATATGCATGCAGCCATAAATGCTAATTAGCTTCCTTTTAAAAACCTGTTTAATTGATTGAGGTGCTGGTCTAGCTGCCTGTTTATTTGTTCGCTTATCAATCTGCCATTCACTGGCATAGGAGGCTTTTCTCCCTCTGTCCTGAGTGGATGTTTATTTTTCAAGTGTAAATTGTGTCGTTGCATTGCTTCTAGGTAAAAACTGAAGAAGGAAAAAAAAAGAGCCGATAAGCAAACGCAGTCATGGTGTAAGCTTCTGTGTTACAAATGGAAAGGTTCACTGAACCTGAAACTGTAATTTGCATATTACCATGGGTCCAAATGGAAATAATTATTTTAAATACTAAATACTTATTCACAGCTCGGCTTCCCTCCTGGTTATTCTAATCAATGCTTCACAGACTTTTTTCTTTCTTTTTTTGCAGAATAAATAATGACTCCATCTGCAGTTTTATGGGCGCAATTTTTTCTGCATAACCTTTTTTTTCTGTACTCAACATGTACAAATAAATTTACTCTAATAAAAAACGGCCAAACAGTTCTCAAGCATGTGAAATTCTGCATAAATAATGTACAATTTTAGGTTATTCTAAAATATTCTAGGGGATTAGAGAAGAGAGGAATCTTTAGTCTTGAATGTTTAGTATCCCCCCTATGTTATTACCGCTGAAAGCATTCTCTGAAGCGCAAAGCAGGGTTTTAGTTTTGGGGGAAACAGAAAACAGAGGTGACTAAGTGGAACTCAGCTTCTGGCATATTTCCAATAGCATTCTGGGGATCAAATCCTCTGAATGGCATGAATAGTGTGCACCATTGGACCACTGTTGATTCATTTCAATTGCTTTGAAATGCAGTTTGAAAGCTACTTGTGCTGCACTTAAAATACATTTGTGGACTGGACCAAAACTGTTATAGTTATATAAATATAGTTATATAAAGAAATATAGTTATATAAAATGCATTTAATATGCTTGCCCTCATCAACATGAGCATATAAATATAAGAAAGATTGTTTCGTTTGTACAAAGACTATAGATAACCCAGGCTCATTCTGAAAACGTACCACTATATACATTTCTGAAGAGCGCCAAATACGTCCCCCAGGAGCTACGTTTTTTTTTTTTGCAGTTTTTGTTTTCGCGAATCCACCAGAGAAGCCATTTCTAATATATTCCTTCTATTGCGTGCCGTTGCTTTTATTTAGAACACGATTTAAATCGTCAGACTCGCTACTTGGTCCTGGCAACCTGCGCTTACATTTGTTTTGATCCAGGAATGCAATACCTAGTTTAACCACTGGGTGTCAAACTTACATACTGCACCTTTAAAGTTGGCATGAAAGCAAAATTTTATCGTTTAATTTTTTATATGTATATAGTAGGCCAGTGGTTGATATAAACAATGTATCTGTGTGTGCACTTTATTTAAAAAAAAATTAATAATTTGCTTTCATAATTTTTAATTAAACACCATAACCTTCCTTCTCCCAGAAACAACATTTTACTTTTTTTCTTTCTCATTTAAGAACCATTTCAATGGGATATACATCACGATATGGGGAAAAGGGACAATTCATTCATTCATTTTCTTGTCGGCTTAGTCCCTTTATTAATCTGGGGTCGCCACAGCAGAATGATCCGCCCACTTATCCAGCATATGTTTTACGCAGCGGATGCCATTCCAGCCGCAACCCATCACTGGGAAACATCCATACACACCCATTCACACTCATACACTATGGACAATTTAGCTTTCCCAATTCACCTGAACTGCATGTCTTTGGACTTGTGGGGGAAACCGGAGCACCCAGAGGAAACCCACGCAAACACGGGGAGAACATGCAAACTCCACACAGAAATGCCAACTGACCCAGCCGGGGCTTGAACCAGCGACCTTCTTGCTGTGAGGCGATTGTGCTATCCACTGCGCCACCATGCTGCCCCAAAAAGGGACAATGTTAACTTCCATTTCATTCTAACATTAAAGGGATTTTGGTTTGTATCACATTCTAAATGAAATCAAAGGGGTACAGTGCACCACGATATTTCTATGAATTACAAAAACAGAAAAGCTAAATAGAATATATAATATTTTCCATATAGTGAGGGTAGATATTGATCACTGTTACTCTAAACTCTAAAAAGAACCTTGGAAGTAACAAAAGCGCTTCACAAAAGCAGCTCCTATATTCCAAGCCTTCTAAAACCATACAAAAGCTTTGTGTGAATCGCCATCTATGAAAAAAATCAAAAAGAAAAGAAAGAGAAAAACACAGTTAAAACATTCTGACGAAGTTCCTTAATGTTTCACAAAAGGAAACAGAAGAAGAAGAAAAACAACGCGAATGGAACGTGTTTAAGCCTAGTTTGAAAACTAGTTTAGTTCTGTCACACTTCAGCTTTCAGAATTCAGTGTCACCTACAATATGCTAGAATAATTTTGCATATCATTTGCACACTTGTTTTATTATCTGTTCATAATTCCCATCGTTATCTTCTCATTTTCTAAGTTTGCTTGATGGCAAGCATTGCTTGGGGCAAGACTGGACCTTTTGAAATCAGCTCTCTTTATGTGGTTAAGAAAGGAAAGTCTATCAACTGGGGATTTGCGGTGATTCATAAAAGTTTAATGGTGTGTCACGATTGCAGTCGAGAAATGGAGACATCTGACTGTCAAACACACCTTGAGTCTGGAAAGGGTTTAAATGATTAACACCCAGTTATGCAAAAATAAATAAAACAGAAACCCGAGTAAAAGCAGCAGCCACGTTCGTTCGGAAATCTAATGCCTTTCATGAATTTGTTCAAGGACTGCAAATTACAAATAAGGGAATGTCATTATATTTCAAATGTGCTGGGAAGCGTGAAAACCTGAATGCTCTGTGAAGTCATTTGTTATGCTGTATGGTTGTTATGTGTCATTCTCTTTCACGGTGGCTGAATCTCATCCTAATTTCCTTATTCCCTTATTCCCTAAACTCAGTGTTGAAACCCACTCAACATAGAGGACACGTTTAAATTTTACATGATCCTGCAGAAAGGCAAATAATTGTTATAGGGATATTATCTATTCCTTTCGAACACAATATTCACAAAGAGACTGTAATAAATGATTGAGGCGCACAAAGAGTCCTTATATGAAGCATGATATCAAAATACCTATTATATCGAGAGCTTGTGTTTTTTCTTGCTTTCTTTGAACAGCTTTTACACTGACAGGTTTTTATTTGCTATACGGACACCGTTGATTGGATGTCAGTAATATGCGGGTACAAGGGATTTGATTCATTATTCAAAAATTAAGTTTAGCTTTTTGAAAAATAGCAAGAGGTAGAAACTTTGACAGCCTTTTGCTCATATCATGCATTTTTACATGAATCTACTTACAGTATTGAAGCAATTATTCTGAAGCTGGCTCTGTCTGGAATGTTCCGCTCAAGTAATGTAGTAAAGCAACTTCTGTAGTCAGAGTCATGTCCCTCATCTTTCAATATTTACCAGATTGGTTCCACTTTGGTTTCATGAACCACAAAATGATCTTAAGTTGTACACTACCTGACAAAAGTCTTGTCGTTGATCTCAGTTGTAAGAGCAACAAATAATAACTTGACTTCTAGTTGATCATTTGGAAAAGTGGCAAAAGGTAGATTTTTCCGATGAATCATCTGTTGAACTGCATCCCAATCATCTCGAGTACTGCTGAAGACCTATTGGAATCCACATGGACCCAAGATTCTCACAGAAATCAGTCAAGGTTGGTAAAGGAAAAATCATGGTTTGGGGTAACATTCAGCATAGGGGCATGCAAAAGATCTGCAGAGTGGATGGCAACATCAACAGCCTGAGGTATCAAGACATTTGTGCTGCCCATTACATTACAAACCACAGGAGAGGGCAAATTCTGCAGCAGAATAGCGCTCCTTCTCATACTTCAGCCTCCACATCAAAGTTCCTGAAAGCAAAAAAGGTCAAGGTGCTCCAGGATTGCCCAGCCCAGTCACCAAACATGAACATTATTGAGCATGTCTGGTATAAGATGAAGGAGGAGGCATTAAAGATGACTCCAAAAAATCTTGATGAACTCTGGGAGTCCTGCAAGAACGCTTTCTTTGCCATTCCATTTACATTATTTCTGTAAAGTGACAAGAGTTTTGTCTAAGTAAAGCCAAACCTTAGAGGCCTTTACCTAGAGGCCTTTACCTTTCAGATAAGCCACTTCTGATACCAAATGATCAACTAGAAGTCAAGTTATTATTTGTTGTTCCTAAAACTTGGGTAGGCGACAAGACTTTTGTCAGGTAGTGTATAAGTATATTTTTGGTAACAGTCAAAAAAACATTTTCAAAATGATTGTTTTTTATGCCAGTATCATTACAGTATTAAAATCATGTTCCATTAAGATATTTAGTAAATTTCCTAATGTAAATATATCAAAATGTTATACTTAATTAGTCATTTGGATTGCTAAGAACTTAAATTGGTCAACTTTAAAGACTATTTTTACATTACTTATTATTATTTTTGAATCTTCAGATTCCAGATTTTCTAATAGTTACACATTGCATCTCCATTGTTCTATTCCAACCAAACATCAATGTAAAATAATTTTTACTGTCGTAAAAATTGCCACGTATGTCGGCAAACTTGTGACATAGAGCGGAGTTGACCGCGATGATGGGGTTCCAGTCCAGCGAAGAGCGGTTCCAGAAAGCAAATAACAGGGTGAAAATGTGGTAAAATCTGAAAATGTAGTAAAAAAATCAGGCTGCCGTGAGGGTTTTTGTTTTTATGGATTGCTTTTGAAAACACTGTTGGTTGGGTTTAGGGAAGGCAGTGGGCGGTTCAATCGGTGCTTTTGAAAACACTAACGCTTGGGTTTAGGGAAGGAGGAGGGGGGGTCAGTCAATCAGTCAGTCAGTCGACATCGGCTTCTGGTGGATTTACGCGAGAAGAGCAGGTGCAAATGGCACTCGCGAGAGAAATTTGAGATCTCAAAAAGCATACACAGCGGCCTCTGGTGGATTTGCGAAAACAAAAACTGCAAAAAAACGTACCTCCTGGGACCTGTTTGGTGCTCTCCAGAAATGTATATAGGGGTATGTTTTCAGAATGAGCCTGGGTTGAGTTTTGTTGTCCAGGGTAACATATTAAGTGTCTTCAACTAACTAACTAACTAACTAACTAACTAACTAACTAACTAACTAACTAACTAACTAACTAACTAACCTACTAACTAACCTACTAAATAGATAAATGTGTGTGTGTATATGTGAAGAGTTTATAAGCAAAATATATTTTCATACATCATCAAGTTAAGCTAAAGAATTTAATCAAAGGTAACACTTAAGTTTAAGTAACAATGCACACTATTAACTACTGGCTTACTACCTGCCTATTATTAAGACATAAACTGTTTATTAGCACTTATAAAGTATGATCTTATTTTACATCCCTAATCCTACCCAATACCTAAACCCAATTACTATCTTACTAACTAATAAGCAGCTAATTAATAGTTTGAGCTAAAAGTCTTAGATAATGGTTTGTTAATAGCGTGAATTATGCTGAAAAATAAAGTCTGACCCAATCAATAATTTACAGTTTGCTCTTAATTGTTCTCATAATTTAGCACATTTGCTTTTGTTCGGATACTTGTTTCAAGCAAGAAGTTACCCAAACTATCCACTGGCCCTCGCCTAGAGCTGAATGTCATTCTGCATTTCTAAAATCCTCAATCCTCCAGTGCTTACTCATCAAAAAAACGAATAGCCTACTTAACCTCAAGTTGTATTGTTGCAGTTATGAGAAACTCAGGCATCAGCTCACAAAAATCTTTCCAGGAATTTCCCCCTGTTTAACCATATGACATCTGTACACAGCAGGAGATCCTTTTGCAGTTGCAGTTCTTCTCCAAAAAAGAATGAAACAGCCTTCTGTGAACTGCGAGTATGAGTTCACAAAAACTGAGCACACGATTTTAATGCGTGCTCTCGTTCATGTGCAGAATGTGTGTGTGTGCTTGTTGGTATATAATACAATGATATTTAAGGAAGTCATTCACAATTTCTTTTGTCAAGTCCTTAGGCTTCATTTCATGACGTGTATGTAATTGTATATGTAATGATACGTGATTGTATTTCTTAAAACTTAAGCTTTTTGTTAGCATGCACAATTTCTAATGTGGTTTCAAAATCATAAATCATTGGGTGAAAATGATTTGTTTTGTTCAACAAATGTGATGCTCACTTGTAATGAGATGTCAGTGACAACCTTTACAGTCGATGCCTGGACAAGTGACTGTATTACTTTTATATTTCAGTACTTTCACTCTTGTTCAGTTACCTTTTGCTGTAAAATTTGAGTCATAATCATAGTGGAAAAAGGTTATTCTAACTGATTTTTTTGATCTAACTGAATTTCTATTGGTCAAAATATGTTAGACAGATGCAACAACAGCAGAAATGAAAAACATAAAGTTATATTTATTTTTTATAAAAATGTTACAAAACCGAGGAGGCTCTGTCGCCTCACTGCAAGAAGGTTGCTGGTACAAATCCCGGCTGGGTCAGTTCTCATTTCTGTATGGAGTTTGCATGTTCTCCCCTTAGTTGGCATGGGTTTCCTCCGGGTGCTCCGGTTTCCCCCACAGTACAAAGACATACGCTATAGGTGAATAATATATATAGGTGAATGGATAAACAAAATTGTGTGTGAATGCAAGAGTGTATGGGTGTTTCCCAGTACTGGGTTGCGGCTGAAAGGGCATGCGCTGCGTAAAACATATAGTGGAATAGTTGGTGGTTTATTCCGCTGTGGCGACCCCTGATAAAGCCGAAGAAAAATAAATGAAAATGAAGTGTCATTTACCAATGATGCTTTGAAATTAACTGGTAGATCATCATTGACAGTTTTAGTGGTATGGAAAGTTTTAAAGGCATGAAATTACAATGTAATTACCGATGTAACTGCCCAAAACAATTTTAAAGATATATTTTTGACATTTTTCTGTATCCCTCATCTTGTTTAGCTTTAATAAGCAGAGTGACTGGAGCTTATAACCTATTTATTTTATTTTGTATTGAATAAAAGTGTTTTTATGTGTTTTTCAATTGTTAGGGGGTCAATATTATTAGCCTGCATAAGATTTGTACTTCTACAGTACAAACCACTTTATCCAATGACTTGCCTATCTAACATAACTTGTCTAGTAATATAGTTAACCTTATTATTAACCTAGTTAAGCATTTAAATTGCACTTTAAGCTGAATACTAGCATCTTGCACAATTGTAAAATATTAAGTGATGGAAAACAAAAAATAAATGTTAGAAATTAGCGTGCCACTTTATATTAAGTGGCCTTAACTTTTAGGTACTTACATATAAAAAATACAATGCATTTATTGTTCATACTGTAATGTATTGCAGAACACCTCTGGTGGTATGGTGGTATTGGTAGGTCTAAGAGTGGGCTACAGATGTAATTACATGCAGGTATTAAATCAGTCATAAGTGCAAACATTTATTTACACAATTAGTACATTGTTACAACTGATTAATTTCAATGTACATATTAGTTAAGGCCACACAATATATAGTGGGACCAACTTTAGTTATTAAAACTATTAAAAATGTACCAAAAAAAACTATTTTGCATGAGAAATTTATTTGAAAAATAATTATAATTTTACCTTCAACTCTTATTTTTGCTGCTTGTTCTATCTACTTATTTGAAATGAGCTGAAACAACACAATTCTTCAGGCTTTTTTGGGGACTGCTTGTTTTATGTTCAATCCACTTAAATATGTAAAACAATTATGGTAACAGATAACTAATAGATTTCATTCATTCATTCATTTTCTTTTCGGCTCAGTCCCTTTATTAATCTGGGGTCGCCACAGCGGAATGAACCGCCAACTTATCCAGCATATGTTCTACGCAGCAGACGCCCTTCCAGCTGCAACCCATCACTGGGAAACATCCATACACACTCATTCACACACACACACACACACTACGGACAATTTAGCTTACCTAATTCACTTGTAGCGCATGTCTTTGGACTTGTGGTGGAAACCGGAGCACCCGGAGGAAACCCACGCCAACACTGGGAGAACATGCAAATTCCACACAGAAATGCCAACTGACTCAGCCGGGGCTCGAACCAGCGACCTTCTTGCTGTGAGGCGAATGTGCTACCCACTGTGCCACCGTGCTGCCCACTAATAGATTTGTGTAAGAGAAAATATCTTCCTTTTTATTATCATTATTATTTTATATATAGGTCTATAACATCTTAAAACAAGCATTAATCCAAACAGTCCTTTACATTAGTGATGATGAAAGCCACTATTGCTCTCTATCTCTGCTGCAGCAGCACACATCACATTCCCCAACAGTGTGGGATGTCTGGACAGCAAACAAGAAGGCAGCTTACAAATTAGAGTTTCGGCAAGATGCAAGTGCTTTAATGCATTTTGTTCCCTTAGATGTCCACACAGAATGCACATAAATAAGTGCATAAGTGGTCCATGGAAACGACGGGCGTGTGAATTCAAGCCGTAAAAGATAAGACTGAATGTTCGAGGGGGAACTTTTAATTTTTGTTAATGAAACGCGGTGTAGTGCAAACAGCTGACAAGCCTCACAGCGTTACCACTCTCATTTCAGGCAGCCCATCCGTGTTTATAAAAATGTTAAATCTTAACATTTTCAGTTGGCGTGGCTGTCTTTCTTTTCTTTTCTTTTCTTTTTTTTTTTCTTTGCTCAGTGCAATGGAAGCTTGCACATCTTCAAAGCACGCTCACCCACACTCAGATTATCTGCCAGTGAAAATGCTGTGTGCACTCGGCAGTGATAACAATAGCAAACTTTCTTTACTTCAAAGTAGTTTCGGATTCTATTATGTATTATGTATATATATTTTTTGTTGTGGGATTCCCAAAGGGCTCTTCAATGAAACACCAGTGTTGTAACTTTTCAACTTAAGCGCTGGTTATTCTGAATGCATTCAGCAGCAAGTCAATTCATTTAAAAAAAATGCCCTTATGTATAAATACTAAAGCGTGTCCAGTAGATAAATACATGAACCGTATGACAAATCATTCTCTCTGGGTTATTATTATTATTATTATTATTATTATTATTATTATTATTATTATTATTATTATT